>PVJD01017236.1:0-18193 GCA_004026545.1 Mormoops blainvillei
CAACCCGGAGTGGAAAGCTTAGTGACACCGCAGCATTAGCACATCGTTTAGCCTCTTTTGAGCTGAACTTTTCCAATACTGATCTCCACCTGAGAGTGTTATAAATACTGAAAATGATAATGTATGTAGAGTAGCGCTTAAGGACTGGTAACTTTTAAACATGAAAGGATGGGTGAAACTTCCGGCTAAAGATGGAGGAGTAACAGTGTTTTTTTACACTTTCTCCTTTTGAAATCCATTCAGTAAAATAAAAACATTCTGAAAAAAATTTTTCCATCTTCACTTAAATAAGGAAACTGGTAAGAGCTCAAACTATAACTTAGGAAATACCTAAGAAACACCAGGGAATCTACGTTGAAAGAAAGTAGCATGATGAGCAGGGGCATAGTCAATTAGTTATTCATTTAAAATATTTCTTGAGCACCTATTTTACATGAGGCTCTATGACAGCGGCTAAGAATATGAGCAAAAAAACAAAAAAAAACCCCAAAACAAAAAAAAAGGTGACTTTTTTTTTTTAAAGAAAAATGACTTCTTGGACCTCAAAGAAGAAACACAAATGTTTCCAAAGTTAGAAATCATCGTGAAAGGCATATATAAATATTCCTTTGGGTCATGGAAATAAATATTCTTAATTTGAGTGACTGAACCTGAGGTATGAGTAGGGCACAGGAGCTACATAATATTTGCACACAAATTGCAAAAGTAAAGGGAAAAAGAAGGACAAGAAAATAAGAAGCATGAGAAGAGCGCGCTGTGAGAGAAGCCGCCCGAGACAAAGCGAGAGTACTGACAATTCTTCACAATCTCAAAGAGATTTTAGATATCATCGTCTCCCTCAAAATTAGTCCCCCAAAGGGGCTTAAAATATAGAAGAATAAAATCTAACTGGTAGAGTTCAAGAGATAAAAGAAGAAACAAGAAGATTAAAGCCACACAGTCTATAATTGAAAACACAAGAACAAAGTATATTGGCTCAAAAGAATTTAAGTTGAAAAGTAAGAAATGAACTTACCCGAATTGTCATACAGTCGGTAACTGAAGAGTACGTACAAGGGAGCTCCAGGACATGAATAACTGAGAGAGACCATTTTGTTTGCAGGTCTGTGCCGTGAGCCTAAGGCTAAAGTATAATGAATCAAATGATGAAATCAAGCCTCAGCTAAAGCACTTATCTGAGGTTGTACCGCTAATACTTTCTGAGCCAAGGGTAAAACACATGGATCTCCAGTTTCAAAATTAATGATCTTTTCTCTCTACCAAACAGGCTTCTGTATTTGGAGGGGACTCCCAAGCCTCAATAGCTCAATGGCTCAAGTGGATTTTGATTTGCCTAGAGAAAGGACAAAGGTAATAGCAGAAAAGTAAGATAATCAGAGGACAGATTTTGCTATCAATCTCTTTTTATCTTTTTTCCCTGGGTACAAACAGAGCCAAATGAACCGATAGTGCTCTCCCTATCCTAAGTCTCAAACTAAGCTGTTAAGTAGCCAGAAATGTTGTCCGGCATCGAGATCCCCGTAGTTTCTTCCAATGAACATTTGCAGTGGTTGGATTTTATGAATTTTGGTGGATTTTACTGAAATTTTTCATCGTCGTAAGTCCTCATTGTGTAAAATTCTTCAGACTATTTTATACTTTCTATGGGTTTTTATACATAGTTTAGTAACTCAAAGTAATATAATACAACCTGGGTCTTTGTGGTCTTTTACTGAAACCTACTCACTTAAACCTTTCCGTGTTTTAAATATTTAAAACTTTTTTCGGTTACAGTTTGCAGTCAGTGTTATTCCGCATGTAGACTCTAAAGAGCAATATAAATGAACAAACAAAAAGGAAACAGACTCATAGATACAGACTGATGGCTACCAGAGGTGGGGGGGGTCTGGGGGACTAAGCGAAGAAGGAGAAGGGACTGAGAAGCACAGACTGGCAGTTACAGGACAGTCACAGGGGATGTAAAGTACAGCACAGGGAATATAGTTAACAATATTGTCATAACTATGGTGCCAATCGGGAACTGGAAATATCAGGGGGAACACTTTGTAAAGTACATCATTGTCTGAACTCTTCTATGCCAAAGAAATGGTGAGCACTCCAGGCAATGCTGCTGTTTGAAAATTCAAATTCTTACTTTCCAATAACCATAGCACTGCCCTTTTTTGACCCCATCCCCTGCCTGCTTCTACTGATGCTTCAATTTACCCTCCCAGTCACAAGGGAAATTAGCAATAGATAAAGGGTGGTACATTAGATCATTTGCACTTAAATGCCTCTCTCCTCCATATGTAATCAGGAGAACTGAAAAGAGGTGAAAGGGAACGAGTGGGCAGCTGTGAGAGCATTTTGTTGTGAAACAAATATGCTAAGATGTGTCTATTCATGGGGCTTTTAAAGACCTATTCTTTCCAAATGAGGGGATTCTTTCTTTTACCCAAAAGATAAAATAATTAAGAATGACTATTCTTAAACTCTTAGAGACTCTGAAGTCACTACCTGACCTGGCAAGGTAAGCTAAGTTCCGAAGAAGTATTTGGAATGAAGGGTTAAAAACACAAACAACTATTGGTTTGAAAAGAAGAAAGTTTTTTATTCCACACAACTCATTCCCCTCAAGATCTAACATCATACAATGTTTCGTGATTTATTAAATGCTTTATAAAATACTTTCATCTGTACTGTTTTATTTAATCCAAACTAAAATACTTTCTAATGAGTATGAATTAATATTATTAGATAGATAGTAAATGTTATTTTAGCAGTTGCTCCAAATGTTTCTTCTTTGGATAGAACTGTGTTTACTTAGGAAAATACCTCCACAGGCACGAGTAGTGGTAGAAAATAAAGCCCTAAAGAGAAAGCGAAAAATGAGCACATTTTTTTCTTAAAAATCTTTACTATGTGGTCGGCAGTTGGACAGACACGAGCGGAGCAAGGGCCATGGGCCAGTCTCAGAAGGCCACCAGAGTGGAAAGCCCCAGGTGCCTAGCAACGGGTAACGCTGGGAAAACAGGGACCTTGCCCCCAGGGTAACCACTCCTCCCCTAGCACACCACTCGTCACACAGTTCGGCCCCTCTTACTTTTCATATAGCAGGTCATGCAGATGGGACCGTCCCCTGACCTTTCCTCCCTGGCGTGTTGCTAGTCATGCAGGTTAGACTCTTTAGAGGGGGAACAACCAAGGGGGCCAGAGAATAACCCTTAAGCATTAAGTCCCCAGGACAACGAGGTCCTGCCCCGCACCAAATGCATCTAGACCTCAGTTGCGTTTCAGCTCCAGGACCAGAAAAGCAGCAAAACCAGAAAAGTGACGCCATGGCTGACATCAGGACCAGGTGCACTGACTAATGACCCCCTGCCCTGGCACCAACCAATCAGTAGAACCATGATGCTGAAAGGGCACACCTGGAAGGCCGATGACTATTTTACTGAAATCCTCCCCGGAGACCTCCGGATAAATACGTCTGAGCGAGGGGACCCAGTGCAGCTCTGCTTGTCAGCAGCACGGCCTACCTTCCCAGGCCTCATCGTCTTCCCCCGGGCGCTTTACCTTTAGCTCCCTCTCTCCTAAGCTCAATTCAATTTTAAGTTGCCTGTTACACTTCAGAATATATGTTCCTCCCATGCACGGATTGCGTAAACTTATTTTAGAGAGCAATGGAATTAAACTACAGCCTAGCAAAGACACAAATTGCACACAAAAGGGACGCACTTAGAAAAGTGAGATGATCTGGAAACTGAACCAATTCTGTATAAATAGGAATTCAGAGTCAGGAATGATTAAGAGAAACATAAGAAACTGGAGACTAGCTTGATCTATGGGAAATGAATAATGGGACCCCTGTATTAGGGTCTGAGTTAGTGTCATCCAACATTAATGAAAACATTGACCACAAATGTTACAACTATATATGCAAAACTTAGATGTAGTGACGTTAATACATTTGTCTAAATTTACAGAAGTAATAAGAGTTGGCACTCATACTTAAACCCAGGTCTGTCTGATTTTACCTCATTCTTATCGCATGCTACCAGAATCTTCTACATAATAGGGTAATTAGGTGCACCATCTTAAAAAGCCCTGCGGGCCCTTGCTCATTTCCTAGTTGCTTGTTTAAAGATTTTATCAGAAAATCTCAAATCACAATGGAAAAAATTGAGAGAACAAATCAAGTGGCAGGTTAAAATAAAATAACTTGGAAACAAAAGAAATTTAAAGCAAGCTGTGGTGGCTACGCTTATATCAGGCAAAACAGACATTAAAACAAAGATTGTAATAAGAGACACGAAAGGTCAGTACATAATGATAAATAGGTCAGTCCAGTAAAAGGATATAACATTTGTAAATATTTATGCACTGAACTGTACAAAACAAATATTAACAAATTTAAAAATATACAGCAATGCCATAATAGTAGGATGCTTTAATACTCCACTTTCATCAATAAATAGATCATCCATGCAGAATCAATAAAAACATTGGCCTTAATTACACATTAGATCAGATTGATTTAAACACATATACACAGTATTTTATCCAAAAGTAAAAAATATGTACATTCTTCAGACAAACTTGAAACCTTCTCCAAGAGAGATCATATAATAGGACACAAATATAATCTTAATACATTTAAGAATATTGGGGATATATCAAGCATCTTTTTTCAAAACAATGGTATAAAGCTATGAATCAATTACAAAAAGAAAACTGGAAAATTTGTAAAAATGTGAAGATTAGATAACATGCAAATGAAAACCCAATGGGCGACAAAAATTAAAGACAAAAAAACCCCCAAAACTTGAGACAAATGAAAATGGAAGCACAACACACCAAAACTTATGGAATCCAATAAAACCTTTCCTAAGAGGGAAGCCCATAGTGATAAATACTTATATTAAGAAACAAGAAAGATATTAAGAAATAAGAAAGAACTCAATTAAATAACCTAACTTTACAACTCAAAAAATTAGAAAAAGAAAAACAAAGCTCAAAGTTAGTAGAAAGAGGGGAAATAACAATAATCAGAGGAGATATAAATAAAATAGAAACTAAAAACAAAATAGAAAAAATCAATAAAACTAAGAGCTTTTTTTTACATAGATAAACAAACAAACAAACAACCCTTAGCTAGACTCTCTAAGGAAAAATGAAGAGAGAGGACTCAAATAAAGAAAGTCAGAAATAAAAGAGGAAACATTACAGCTGATACCACAAGCATATAAAACAACTATCAATAATTAAATAACAACAAATTAGACAACACAGAAATGGATAAATTCCTAGATACCTACAGCCTACCAAGTCTGAATCATGAAGAAAGAGAAATCTGAGTAGATCGATTACTAGTAAGAATATTGAATCAATACTCAAATAATGTCCAAAAAACAAAAGTCCAGGACTACAAGTCTTTACTGGTGAATTCTACTAAACATTTAAACAAGAATTAAGACCAGTTCTCCTCCAATATCCAAAATATTGGAGAGAAGGAAATACTTCCAAACTCATTTTGTGAGGCCAGCATTACCCTGATACCAAGAGCAGAAAAGGAAAACACAAAAAAAGAAAATTACAAGTCAATATCTCTGTTGAACATGGAGGCAAAAATCAACAAAATATTAACAAGCCAAATGCAAGAATATTTTGAAAGGACCATACGACATGATAAACTCAGATTTATTCCAGGGACTCAAGGGTGGTTTGACATAGGCAAATCAATCAATGTGTACACCATATTAACAAAGTGAAGGATAAAAATTATATGATCATCTCAATAGATGCAGAAAAAACACTTGATAAAACTCAAGAGCTATTCATGACAAAACTTTCAACAAAGTGTATGTAGAGGAGACATCCTTCATCATATTGTAGTAAGGGCCTTAATTACAAGACCACATCTTACACAATATATAATGGTAAAAAGCTGAAGGCTTTTTCTCTAAGTTCAGAAGCAATACAAGGATGCCCACTATTGTTATTTTTATTCAATATAATATTGATAAGTCCATCTAGTGCAATTAGGCAAAACAGAGAAATAAAAGTCATTCAGTTTGGAAATGAAATCGTAAAACTATGTCCATTACAGATGACATGTACAATATATGAGGTCTGTCTGGAAAAAGTCTAGCCATTGTTAATATAATGTAACCTGGCAGCCAAGGAGAGTGGACTGGAATGCTCATGTGTGAACAATGACGACTTCATTGTACTAGTCAGTGGGGGCGGTAGATGCGGTTGACTGAGCATGCGTACTGTGTGGCCGTTGCATTCAAAATGACTGAGCAAGTAGAGCAACGAATCTGTATCCAATTTTGTGTTAAGGTTGAACATTCCATCATGGAACTATTCAGATGACGCAGAAGGCCGCAGCTACTGGCAGCTGGTGATTGGCAGCTTCATCACAACAGCACATCATGTCTTGTGCAGAGTACTTGGTGAAACATCAGATCACCCAGGTGACTCAGCCCCTCTACAACGTAGACTTGGTACCCTATGACTTCTGGCTTTTTCCAAAACTAAAATCACCTTTGAAAGGGAAGAGATTTCAGACTGTTGATGACATTCAGGAAAATACAACGGGGCAGCTGATAACGATTGTGAGAACTGTGTGAGGTCCCAAGGTGCCTGCTTGGTACGGGACTGAGGCGTCATTTTCCTATGGACAATATTTCTTGTATCTTTTTCAGTAAATGTCTCTATTTTTCATATTACATGGCTGGATACCTTCTGGACAGACCTCCTATATTATATAGATTGGAAAATTATTTAGCCATGAAACAAAAGGAAATCTTGCCCTTTGTGACAATGTGGATGGACCTTGAGTGCATTATGCCAAGTGAAATAAATCAGACAGAGGAAGACTAATAATGTATGATCTCCCTTATGCATGAAGTGAAAAACAAACAAAAAGACTGAACTCAGATACAAAGAACGAATTGGTGGTTGTTCAGCATGGTGCTTACCAGGAAGGGAGAGAGGAGAGAGGTTGAAAGGGGTATAGGGGATCAAGTATATGGTGACAGGAGGTAACCAGACTTCGGGTGGTGTTCACACAATGCAATATACAGGTGACGTATCATACAATTGTACATTTGAAATGTACACAATGCTGTTATCCAATGTTGCGCTAATCAATTGAAGTAAAAATGGTGGTTGTTGGAGGCAAGGGGTATTCAGTGGGCAACATGGGTGAAAGTGATCAAAAGGCATAAACTTCCAGTTATAAAAAAATGAGTCATGGAGATATCATGTGCAGCATCATAAATATAGTCAATATATACTATACTGTATATTAGAAAATTGCTAAGAGAGTACATTTTAAAATTCTAATCACAGGAGAAATAAATGGTGGCTATGTAGGGTGACAGATGTTAACTAGAGTTTGGTGCTGATCGTGTTGCAATATATACAAAAATCAAATCATTATGTTGTACACCTGAGACTAATATATTGTACGTTGATTTTATCTTAATTTTTAAAAGTCAAAATACGTGTTATTTATTTTTGTAAAATAATCAAAATTTTAAAGAGATTAAAATAATGCTTAGACTATTCTATTTAATTATTTGAGTGACCAAAAAATGTATAAGCTGCATGTCTTACTGATTTTGCAATTATGTAAACATGCTTCAAAAAGAAACAATAGCAGGAAATACAATGAATGGAAAAAAGATTCAATTTAGTGCTTCTCCATGTGATTAAATATTATATGAATGCATGAAAGCAATGGTTTAAAAATTTTCCTCTTCAAAATAAGTATCATATTCTTACTTGGTATTCAATCAAATTCTTCCTTTGTTAGTTTTTTCTCCCTGGATAAATTCTGGATTTCCCCATTTCTTTAGTTCTTTATTTTAAATAATTTTTTTTTGGTTGGCATTGGAGCCACATATTATTGCATTGGTTAAAATGTCCGTTTAGTTTTTTCCGTAAAATAAAAGACATATTTTTCATTTTACTGATAACTTTATTAACTTGGATGTTTTCAGTATGTCAGTTCTCTCCTGTGTGGTATAACGTTGATTGTTCTCAATTAATGTCCCGATTGATCGCTATCGACTTCAACTGGTCTCCCCGACCGTGGAGCCTCGTCCAGCGATAAATCTCCAGCACGAAACTTCACAATCCACTTTTGCCACATTCTATCAGTCACGGCACCTTCTCCACATACTGCACAAATCTTTTTTTCCCGTTTCAGTTGTGTTTTTACCTTTTTTGAGATAATAAAGCCTAATATACCAAAAAATGTGCATTTTCTTTCATCTTCAATATTAAAACGGCTACACAAAAATTAACCAATTCTGGTAAGTTTTTTTTTAATGCACACTGGTATGACAGCTGTCACAGTGCAATCTAACAAAATTGTTTCGAATGAAGATAAAGACAACTAATGCTACTAGAGCCATCTGATGGAAAAAAAACAAAGGGACTTTTTGGCCACACAATAATTAGCTACACTGAATTCTTGTTGTAGTTTTGCATTGACTTGTAAGTGCTGATTTTGTTCTATAAATGAGGATTAAAAGATCTTCAGAAAAATATAATTGCTGAGATGAAATATATTGATAATTAGTATCCCCCATTAGAAATATCAAAATAAAAAGGAGAAAACGTTTGTTAAATATCACTCAGAAAATTTGTGACTGATGGGGTAGAGAATCAACATGATTCATCCCAAGTCTTATGCTTAGAGAACATATTTTCCAAAATGCATTGGCAAAATGGTAAATAAGTAATTACCTAACAACAAAAATTACTTTAAAATCCATGGTTCCACAAGAAATTATTTTATTTCTTAGTCCTTATCATCTGATGACACTTGGAAGAATCACACTTTGTTTACAAACAAACCCCCAAATAACTAATGATTTTCAAATTTGTCTCATATTAATAATAATCATGTAAGAGAATGTAAATGGAGACCCTGGACTTTATTAAAGTTTGCAATTTCTTCAACCATTTAATAATATCTGTATGTGAAGAAACTTTGCTAAGTTAAACATAATCGTCGACTGAGTGGAATGTGAATGGGATGTTAGAAATGTGTGAACAGAAGTCCTGTAATACATAAAACCTTTATTTTAAGAATCAATTCTATACTAAAACTAGGAATGAAAGTGAGGTATTTCTAAATTTTGGCAAAAGTGGGTCAGTTTTTTTTTGGAATAATAGCAGGAAAAATTATACCAATCTGTCATGTCACCTGAAATGGACAAACCTCTGTATTATGAAGAGTTTCAAGTTGTCCTTTGCACTATACCAAGAAATACCTTTGGTATTTATCAAAATCAGCGTTTATCTGTTCTTTAAATTTAGATTCTGGAATTGGGGTTTGGTGGTGTGATGTGTCACTGAAAAGTGACCAGAACTCCTACCCTTAAAGGATTTTTTGAGATTGAGGAATATTTAATGTCCCCTTTTTGCCTTCGTTCTAGTTCCTCTTTCCAAGTTGAGTGACAATTTTGGGGTGTTGTTTTTGTTTTAGTTGGTGCTGACCCTTAATCGCAGTATCTTTTATTCTGGATTGTCGACTTTTGATAAAACATGTGCCATTTTCTCTGGTAAGAGATACCGGTTCTTACTGTCTGCCAGAACACTGTTTATTTGCTGTATTGGCTCCATGTCAGAGCCCAGTTGTTCAGCTAGGGTAGGTGTCGGCAATGAGAGGCCCAATCGAAAGAAAGCACCAGGAGCCAACATAGGAGCCAGACTTCAAGCCACAAGCGTGCTTTATTACTGATTACACGAGTTTTATACAAGCTTAGGCAATAGTGGCATCGTGCTGCAATTGGGAAGAACGGTTTTGCTTATGTCATGCTTACATAAGGAGCTTACGTAATTAGACACTACTGTGCATGTGATGATGACTCATAGTTCCGGGCTGCCTGCCCTGGACCGACCTTCAGGGGCCCCCACACTCCACCCCTCATGGGGCTGCTGCACGGGACTTAGCTCAAAGCACATGGCCTTGTACAGAGAGGCCACAACAACAGCATAAAGAGCAACAGAGACACACTATACGACCAGCATGGATAGCGAGCACAGCAAGGGTCCATCGCCAAGAGGACCCCAAAGACGCCCACCAGTGGGCAACAGGGTCCTCTGTTAGGGCATGAACAGCTTGCACCTCATTATTCATCTCTTGTAATGCTTGCGACACGTCCTTCGTATAGTCAGGTACGAGCACACAACATTCTGTGTGGACAGCACAATCACCTCCTTCTGCATCTGTCAATGAATCTAGGGCCATGCGGTTCTGTAGGACTACTTTGGGCATTTGGGTGGTCTCATCCATAAGACATGAGAGGGCTTGCCAGGTAACGTTTAAGACATGGGCAACGTGGGCAGCTAAAGCTTCTACTTGCGATTCCACAGCAATAACCCCCTGTCCAGACAGAAGAACAGCAAGGGGATAAAACCACCACATAGCCTGGCATTGTTGATGCCAGAGATAATACAGGGACTCAACATTTTGGGGTGCCTATGTCAAGGTGGTCAGTATGCACCCTGAGATATACTGGCATCCCCATGTGCAGCACCCTGTCCATCCTGCAGGGAGATGGGGCCGTCCATAATGCCCACAAACCCAGAGGTACCCATCTGGCAACCAATCAGTAGGTTCAGTACCAGTATGTGGCCGTCCTAACCACCAGTGGGGTTACATCAGTCACTACAGTGGTGTTCAAGCACAGGTCGGGGGACAACCACCCCACTGTACGGGTTGGCAAGGCTCAGTTTTGTTCTATACAGAAAGGAGCAGGAGTATGTAATCCTACATGCTCCCCAGAAAGCCAATGCCATCCATTCCAAATTGCATAACCAAGCATCGGTGGGGTGTTATTATGGTTCCTCTGAAGGAGACTTTCTACGACACGTTGGCATTTGTCCCAGGCCTTAGTGCAGTTCCAAGTGCATAGCTACGTCCAGTTGCTGATCATAGCGGGTACAATGCACCAGGGCAGCCCTTCAGCAGCCTCAGTGGGTATTTCTGTGTAGACCCAGCAGGCAGAGGCGTTATGCACTTGGGCAAAGGTGTGAGCCCAGGCGACCACACTGTTTCTAGCACTATAAGGCTACAGCAGCCCACGTCTACCTGGGCGATAAGAGAGGGCAGAAAGAGGGGCCATTAGTGGCAAATCATGGCCCTCTGGTAAGATACAGGCCACTTTTCCATCTTGTGATAACAACGTGGCAGCCAAGGGTGCTGCCCCGGGTCGATGGTACCAGACCGTCCTCCAGTTGTGAGTGGCCAAGGGGGCTCTATGGGTTGCACCATGTACAACGGCAACAGCCGCAGGCTCAAACACAGGGTTCCAGCACGGACTGACCCTTTACCATTTACCAGTAATTTTACCATTAAAGGCATGGGCCAAAGGCAGAGGACTGTGTGGACCTGCAAGGCCTGATCATGTCTCGGTCCTCAGGGGTCTGTAAGGGCCACCCTCGGTTCTCCGGGTATAGCCAATGACCAAGGCCACCGGCAGGTGGCCGGTCGTCCTTCCGCTAAGGGCCTGGTGCGGGTAACAGCAGCATCCCGGAGGCTACTTGAGGCAAAGTCTTCGCATCTGCAGTTCCTGGTACCAAGTGGAGGGCACGAGGTGACCCTGCAATGACCTTTTCTAGAGGAGACATACCAGTTCGTCTGGGTTGTTCATTCAGGAGTCGCAACGCCTGTGGTATGTTACAGGACCAATGTCAGCAGGCTGGCCCCAGGGCTTGTGCTTTTTCTTTCAATAACCCATTAAAGCATTCAATCTTTCCCGCTGCTTGGGGCTGATAGGGTACATGCACTTGCCACTTAATATAGTGTTCTTTAGCCCGCTCCTGTACCAAATGTCCTGTGAAACGTGTCCCTCTATCACTAGCAGTAAGTATAGGTCGACCATAGGCTGCAGCCAATTGTTCAAGGGTCTGGACGGTATGTTGCTGATTGGCTTTGGCTCCAGGATATGCAAATCCCAGCCCGGTGGCAGTTAACAACAGCAGCCAAAACACAGCTATGCCCTTGGTCCCTGGGTAGGGGACCTATGTGATCCACCTGCCGCTCCCGTAGGGGTTGCTGGCTGACCTGCTTGGCATCCAGGCGCCGTCGATGGGGATACAGGAGAGCACACAGTGGGCATCGGTGCACAGCCTCCTGGGCCTGTGCATGAGTGAGCTCCAGGCCCCAACGTTTAGCTACTTGCCATGGTTCGAGCCCCTACGTGCCCCAACTTTTTGTGCAACCAAGGGGCAATTGCTGCCTGTCCTGGCACTATGCCTGTCTTGCAGACCTGGGCTAAAGTGTCAGTGGCATCATTGCCTGAAGCCAGTAAGGGACAGTGTCCTGGGACCTGGTAGAGGGCTGCACCCGTTGTGCGCCCTCATTTCCAGAGGTCTTCCCACATGGATTTACCCCGCAGTGGGTGATGTCCAATTACCAGTTTTGGGCTGCCCAGCGAGGGAGCCAGAAAGTCAAACCTCGGTACCCGGCCCAACCATCAGTACAGTATTGATATGCACCAATATAAGCCATACCGCTCTCAGTTCTGCCCACTGGCTGGACTGCTCTCTCCCTGTTTCATACCAAAATGTGTCTGTGTGGCACTGGAAGGCTACAGCAGCCCACGTTGGGGGTTGTCCATGACAGGAGCCATCTGTAAGTAACAGGCCCCATCAAAGGGGGATTTGTAACAGTGTCCAGAGTGTGGGGTGTCCGAGAAAAATGTAAGACATTCCCCCTCCCTCACCCGGAGGCAGAGCCCTGACGGAGGAGGGGAGACAGGAGCAGGGCCTCGCTGAGTTGCTGTGCATGTCAGTAACCAGCCAGTTTCAGACCTGCCCTGGAGCCAGGCCATTGTGAGTCAGTTTGTGTGTCAATAACAGCAGGATACTCCGTCCCTGATATGCAAAGGCGGGTATTTTGCATATCAACAAGGCTGGCCAGGAAGTTTGGCTCGACTTAAGCCCCGGAGGCAACTGGGAAGGAGCTCCCGGAGTCCAGTGCCTGCGCCTGGGAGCTGAGATGCTTCTCCCCGCACCTCCCCCCGCCACGGGGGAACGATGTGCAGGCCACGCAGGAAGGGGAGGGGAGAGAGGGCTCTTGCTCGTGGGCCCTGAGAAGGTGCCACATGGATTTGGGTTAAGAACTGGAGATTGGGGTGACACAGCTGGTGGCGCTGGGAACCGGGAGAGGCCTGCCCAGCCGAGCCCCGGGCTTCTGTCCTTTCCCTCCTGAGGGACGGTGCCCCTGACCGGGCAAAGCAGGGAAAGGCAGGGCTGTGTGTGTTGGTGGGTGTTTTAAAGGGGTTTTGAGGTTTAACAGTGACATTTAGCCATTATTCAAAAACCTGTATAACTTTTGAATAAATAATTCCTTTCCTTTTCAGTAAACTCTGGCATTGAGAGCCATAATTTCTAAGAGCGGTGCACAAAGAACCTGGAACAGAGGGACCCCGGGGAAGGGGGGGCGTTGTTTCACTAAAAGTATCTGAGCTCCCCCCAAACAGGCCTGCATTTGCTAACATACATGCCAAGCTTCTGCCGGTACAGGAGCCAGTCCTTCTTGGTAGGAGCTTGGCACCTCTGCAGGGACTTCTGGTTCTAGAGGGCTTTCAGCCCTGAATTGCATGGGACCTAGCAGAGCATGCAATTGCTCAGATAAAGGGCTTGCAGAAAACCACGCCCTCTGTTCTAAATAAGCAACCCACTTGGTCAGTGTAGGTGTCTGTGCCACCCCAGTTCGGGGGGTCTTTACCCAGGACTCTTATCAACCCCTGCATGGAGTAAGTTGACTGTACAGTCACAGGGTTGGGTCCCACAATAGCCTTGGTTGCCACCAAGGCCGCGTAAAAGGAAGCTGGTTGCTTCTGTATGAGGAAGCAATGACTTTCAGGTCCCTTCCATTGCCGGGACCAAAATCCTATGGGTTCCTTCTGGGACCCCTGCTTCTGCCATAAGCCCCAACCCATTCCAGCCTCCGTGGCCTGCACAGTCAGGAGGACGGGGGTGTGGGGGGGTGGGGGTGTGCAGGATCAACCACACGGAGAGCCTGTGGCTGGGCAACAGCCCGTTTCGTGGCTCTGAAAGCATCTAACCTCTCCGGAGTCCAGTCCCAAGCAGGTCCCCGCTGCACTAAGCCAGGAAGGGGGTGCAGAAGGGTTGCCAAATGGGAAATAAACACAAACCAAAACCCCAAAAGGCCCAGATATATTTGTAGCTGCTTTATAGTTTCAGGTTGGGGATAGGCCTGGATTTTGTCTATTACCGCTTCCGGCATGACTTTAGCCTTATGCGACCAAACAACTCCCATGAACTTTACAGGGTAGCCAGGCCTTTGCACCTTGTCCTCGTTGACAGCCTAGCCCCCGTCGGCCAATGCCATCTGCAAGCTGCCACTTCTAGGTCTGCAAGAGAATCAGAGGTTAAGACAATATCATCAATATACTGAAACAGAGAGACTGAAGGTGCGTACTCCCAGGTCATGACAAAAGGTGGGACTGTGTACATAGCCCTGTGGTAACACGAGAAAAGTCCATTGTCGACCTTCCCAGGTGAACACAAATTGCTCTTGACTTTCCGCCACAATAGTGATGGAGAAAAAGGCATTTGCCAAATCCACTACATAGCGGAAACGCCCTAGAACATGTGCCAAACGATCCATTATCTCCGTTGCGCTGGGCACAGCAGCATGTAAAGGCGACGCGACTTTATCTAGCTCACGATTGTCTACAGTCATCCTCCAGGAGCCATCTGGCTTCTGCACAGGCCACACTGGCGAGTTGAAAGGGCTGTGCGTAAGGCAGATAATTCTGGCTTCTTCTAGCTTAAGAATAGTTCGCCTTATTTCTTTTGTCCTCCGGGCAAACGGTATTTTGCGTGAACAGTTCTAGTGGCCTGAGGCAGAACCAAAGGGCCAAAGTGGGGGCGTCCACTCACCACAGACTTTTACCTGAAGGCAGAATTCTCCCACTGTCGTGTGCACTGTCAAGGCTTGCAAAACATCAATACCTAAAATATATTCTGGAATGGGTGAAATGTACACATCATACATCTTTGGTGGCAAACGTCCTATGCCCAGGGTTATGGGGAACCCCTGGACACAGATTAGACGCCCTCCATATCCCTCAATATGGACTGTAGGGCCCTGAAACTTATCAGGGTTCCCATATAACAGGGCGCTATCTACTCCCGTGTCCACCAAGGCCAAAACACATTGTACATTGTCGGGGGCCAGTGAACAGTTAATTCCACATGCAGCCTCAGGTCTTCTGGCTCCCCCACCAGCCGGGTTTCCTGACCTGACCTCTAGTCTAAGGAGTCCGCCATGCGAACCTCCCTACTCACAGGTTCCTTAAGTACCTTCTTCGGCAGAGACATAAATTGTTGGTCAGGTCACAGCTGAATCCAAAGGGCCAACAGGACCTCATTCAGTTGCTGCCCTATTTTCTCATCTGTGACACCTGCTGCGAAGAGGTCGCACCACATCTGTTGGTGGGTCACCTTCATGGCTGATGTAGGGCTTAGGAGTTTTTCTGCTTGACCCCGCCCTACTCCAGCTTTCTTGCCGGTGCCAATGGCGCACGCTTGTCCTGAGTGCTGTCTGCTGTGCACCTCCACATCACATAAGCGGGCCATTGCCGAAGTTACCTTATGTATCCATCGGTCCACATACGGAACCAATAGGGCAGCCATTGTCCCAAACGTTCCTTGGGGACCCACCCCAACCTAGGATGAGATCTGTCCTGTGAGTGGTAAACACTTCTTCATCAGAACTTGTACACGCCTGGCGGAACATCGTTTGTCGCATGCCCACTTCCCTGATAAGCTGGGCCAAGTACAAATAGGTTGCCCATGTACTCACAGTGTCTGGTAACTCACCAGAATGCGCCCATATGATGTGAGCGGCCGACGTTAACCAATCAATCAGGGAATGATTCCCAGAGTTATGAGCTGTATGTGTTACATTTTGTAAGCATTGGCACAAGGATGCAATAACCATTATACAGGCCAACTGGGACATTTATTCAGGGGACAGTCCAGAGCCTTCCACCCCATCATCCCACAGGCACAGAAACCAGCCAGGGACAATTTCACCCGCTCTCCATCATACCCGTTTGGTCAAGTCCCAGAGTTCCATTGAAGTATACGCAGTCATCGTGGTGTGTTGCTTCGTTTGTGGGACTCCAACCCAGGTGCCATTGGTTGTTCCGATTCAATCTGTTGCCACAGAGTGGGCCTTACCCGGTGAGGTCCTGGCACAGGACTTCCATCCCGCATCAATGGGATCGAGGCTTCTGATCCTGTTAACGGATGTGTGGCCGCTGCCAGGCGTTGCTCCAGGGCCTCTTCATGGCGTTGCAGCTGCTGCACCAGTTGTGCCTGTTCCTGGGTGGTTCGGCTGGTGTGCCACAATACAGCCAGGAACAACTGGGCCACACAGCCCGCTACCTCCCAATGGGCCACAGACACATTGACCTCCATCGCGTCAGGGCCTTCCCGACGTCCTCCAGAATAGGACGTACAGCACCCCAATCCTCCACAGGGGCCCATGCTGAGAGGTAGGCCACCACCAGGTACCACAAGGAGCCTGGGCACCACATGTCGCCCACCCGGGGACCCTCGGGGGCGCTGTAGGCACTACTTACCTCACCGTGCTGAGTATAGCAAATGTCAGAGCCCAACTGTTCAGCCAGGGTAGCTTTCGGTGGTGAGAGAAACACTCCATTAAACTTTCTGAAAACTTTACCATTTGTTACTTTTTCCCACTGCATTTGATCACCTGTAACTCCTTTCTTCCTTTTCCATCCCATTGTTCTCTCCAGTGCCACTGAGCACAGACTAACCCTGAGACCTAAGATTAGAAAGGGAAATGGTTTCTCTTAGGAAAAGTTAGTTCTGACTGCTAAATTTTGAAGCCTTTTTTTTTTTTATTTACCATTTTCGATGCCAAAAAAATCACGGAAGGTTGCATATTTGGGTGGTACTTTTTAAATAACAATTTTTTTAGTCTCTTGAGAACATTGTAGGCTGAACTTTAAAACTTAACACTTTGCTTTTGGGGAACAGAACCTCTTTTCATCTTAAGGTAGATTCTCTGATGCTTTTAGATATCATGGCTCATTAGTTTTCTTCTTGTCATCCTAACTTGGCACGAGTGGGTTGAAGTCATCCTTATACTGCGGTGTTATTAGCATGGTTGAAACATTAAAAACTTAATAATAATGTCTGGCATTTTAGAGAGAAATTAATGGAATATACTTGACTTAATCTAAAGATCTGTGGTCAAATTCTTCAATGTGGTTCACCTGGAGTAGTGGTACATGCCCCAATCATTAAATGAACAAATTATTTAAAAAACAAAAAAAATCAATAAGTGAAGAAGATGGAGAAGAGGAAGAAGAATAATGACAGTGGAGAAGAAATATTTGTTTTATGTCCAAATTGAAGTGATAATGGCATTTTAAAAAAGGCTTTCCAGCTCAAATACTATTGAGAAATTAATGCTGATGGCACAACAAATGCAAATGCTTAGAAACTGTGATTCGTTTTGTAATTTCATTGCCTATCTACACTAAGAAGTTAGGCTCCTGGCATATTAAAATTCTTGTCACATCCCTGTGGGGCTTTGGAGAAAGCATGCTTTATTATTGACAGAGCTCTGTATTTTATGGAGTCAATAACAGATGGGTGTGGTTTAAATATAGCACAAATTAACAAGATACGAGATCTGTGTCTTGGTCATTGTCCTATGGTTGTTAGTGTAGCTGTGCCTACGGTTATAAATATGTAACACTGAAAGAAGTTTAAACCAAGCTATAAACTCAGGCCTTGAAGAAATATCAAGTTGTGGGGAGGGGGATGCGATGGCCTGTTTGGGGTAACCAGGCTAGGCTATGGTACCCAGTTATTTAATCAAACACTAACCCACATGTTGCTATGGGGGTATTTTGTAGTTGTGGGTTAAAATCTACCACTTTTAGTAAAAGTAATCACTTTTAGTAAAACATTGCCCTGGATAATATGGATAGGCCACAAATTCACTCAGGTGAAAGGCCTTAAAACAAAAACGGACGTTTTCCATAGAAGAAAAATTCTGCCTCAGGTTTGAAGCACCAGCTCCTGTCTGAGTTTGAGGTCAGCCAGCCAGCCCTACAAACTTCAGGCTTGCCAGTCTTTACAATCATGTGAACAAATTACTTGAAATCAAATCTGT
>PVJD01017237.1:0-18190 GCA_004026545.1 Mormoops blainvillei
TGAGTTCTTTATGTGTTTTGAGATCAAACCCTTGTCTGGGTATTGTTGGCAAATAAGTTTTCCTGTATTATTGGTTCCCTTTCCATTTTGTTGATGTTTTCTTTATCTGTGCAGAAGCTTTTTAGTTTGATGCAGTCCTGTTTGTTTATTCTTTCCTTTATGTCCCTTGCTGTAGGGGATATATGGGTGAAAATATTGCTGTGTGGGATATCTGAAATTTTCCTGCCTATGTTCTCCTCTAGGACTTTTATGGTGTCACAACTTATATTTAAGTCTTTCTTCCATCCTGAGCTTATTGTTGTATATGATATAAGTTGGTGGTCCAGTTTCATTTTTTGGCCTGCACCAGTGCAGATCTCCTAACACCATTTATTGAAGAGGCTATTTTTATTCTATTCTATATTCCTGCCCCCTTTGTCAAATATTAACTGACTGTAGTGACATGGACTTATTTCTAGGCTCTTTATTCTGTTCCATTGGTCTACATGTCTGTTCTTATGCCATTACCAGACTGTTTTGATTACAGTGGCCTTGTAATAATAGTTTGATATCAAGTATTGTGATCCCTCCTACTTTGTTCTTCTTTCTCAGAATTTCTGAAACTATTCAGAGTCATTTATGGATAAATATAAATTTTTGAAATACTTTTTCTGTATCTGTGAAATATGTCATTGGTATTTTATTTTATTATTATTATTTTATTGTTGTTTAAGTACAGTTGTCTCCATTTCCACACCACCACTCTCTCCTGCCCCAATGACCCCCACCTTCATTGGTATTTTAATAGAGATTGCACTGAATATATAGACTGCTTTGGGTAGGGTAGTATGGACATTTTAATGATGTTCTTCCAATCCATGAACATGGTATATGCTTCCATTTATTTGTCTTTTCCTTATTTTCTTTCCTCAGTGTTCTGTATTTTTCTGAGTGCAGGCATTTTACCTCCTTGGTTAAGTTTATTCCTAAGCATTTTATTTTTCTCATTGCTATAGTAAATGGAATTTTTTCCTTAATTTCTATTTCTGGTATTTCATTGTGGGTGTACAAAAATGCCTTCAATTTCTGAATGTTGAGTTTGTATCCTACTATTTTGTCAAACTCATTTATTAGGTTGCATAGTTTTTTTGGTGGAGTCTATAGGGTTTTCTACATATACTATCATGCCATCTGCAAACAATGACAGCTTTACTTCCTTCTTTCCAATTTGGATGCCTTTTATTTCTTTTTCTTTTCTAATCACAGCAGCTAGAACTTCCAATACTATCCTGAGTATAAGTGGTGAAAGTGGATAACCTTGTCTTGTGCCTGACCTTAGTGGGAAAGTTTTTAGGTTTTGCCCATTGAGTATAATGCTAGCTATAGGTTTTTCATATATGGCCTTCTTTTGTTGAGGTATGCTCCTTCTACTCCCACTTTGCTGAGTGTTTTTTATCATAAATGGGTACTGTAGTTTATAAAATGCTTTTTCAGCATCTCTTGATATGATCATGTTGTTTTTATCTTTCATTTTGTTTATGTGATGTATTACATTTATTGATTTCCACATATTGTACCATCCTTGCATCTCTGGGATGAGTCCCATTTGTCATGCTGTATTATCTTTTTAATGTATTGCTGGATCTGGTTTGCCAATACTTTGTTGAGGATATTAGCATCTATGTTCATCAGTGATATTGACCTGTAGTTATCTTTCTTTGTTGTGTCTTTATCTGGTTTTGAAATTAGGATAATACTGGCTTCATGAGGAGAGTTTGGGGGTCTTCCCTCTTGAATTTTTTTGGAATAGCTTGAGAAGAATTGGGGTTATGTCTTCTCTAAACATTTTTTAAAATGCTGCTGTGAATCCATTTAGCCCAGGATTTTTGTGTGCTGGAAGTTTTTTGATTACTACTTCAATTTGACTAGCTGATATTGATCTATTCAGGCTTTCTGCTTCTTCTATGCTGGATATTTTTATTGGTAGTTATGAGTGAGAATGCTTGATAGCTTTGTGTGTATGTTTGCAACATTTGCCAGATTTGAATGTCAAAGTTACATTTGTTTCTTGAAGATCATTTGACAGTTTTTCTACTCTGCTACAATTTCAACAGCATTGGAATTATCTGGTCTTTGGAAGTTTGATAGAAATCCCCTATAAAACCATTTGGGTCTAGTTTTTATAGTTAGTTCTTTGATCATATTTTTATCTTTATTTTACAGAAATATGTCTGTGTTTTCATGTGTAGCAAGGTCAAACTTGGTAAATTATACTTTCCTAGAAAATAGTCCAATTCATTTGGATTTTCCGTTAGTTTTGTATTGTGTTGTGCAAAGTAGTGTCTTTCAATTTTAAAACTTCCTCTACTTAATTGGTTATCTCCTTGCTTCTATTTCTTATTTGGGTTTTCTTCCTTTCTCCCTTTATTGGGTTAACTAGTGATATCTATTTTGTTGATTTTTCTTTTTACAAAAAAATGGCATTTTCATTTATCAGTTTCTACTATTTTTTTCTGTTCTCCACCTTATTCTTTTTGCTTTCAACTTTATATTTCTTTCCTTTTACTTTGTTGGTATTTCTAATTTTTAAGATGGGTACTCAATTTATTGGTTTTCAACCTTTTATTTGTTTTGTTGCTGCAAGAATTAAGCCTATGAATTTTCTGAGATCATTATATTGATTTTATGTTTTCATTATAATTTTTTTTAGAAATTACACAATTAAAAAGTTGCCCATTTTGTCCCAAGAGTTGTTTAATAGAAATATTTAGAAGTTCCAAATGGAATTTCTAGTGTTAGAATGAGCAAAGGGACAAGACAAGGAAATAAAGATGCTTGTTTTGCTTCAGTTTACCAAAATTTTTCACTTTACATGTAATTGAAAAATTTAATTATTAACTGGAACTGGATTAATTTTTTCCAACATAAGGGACTATTTATTTTCTACAAATTATCAGAATAGCTATGGAACTTACCCAAGTTTTCAATCAAGGACACAAAGGCAATTAATTTTCTAAGCAAAGTAATGGAGAGTGATGAGAAACAACAAAATTCATTTGTGACTGCATTTAAGTTTTCATTAGCATTTTAAAATTTTATTTTAAAAATCTTTTTTCCTGGATGGTGTGGTTCAGTGGATTGAGTGCTGGCCTGCGAACCAAGTGGTCACTGGTTTGAGTCCCAGTCAGGGCACATGCCTGGGTTGAGGGCCAGGTCCACAGTAGGGGGCGAACAAGAGGCAACCACACATTGATGTTTCTCTCCTCTCTTTCCCTTACCCTCTCTCTAAAAATAAATAAATAAAATCTAAAAAAAACCTTTTAAAATTATTATTGATTTGAGAGAGAAACATTGATTTGTTGTTCCACTTATTTATGCCTTCATTGGTTGATTCTTATATGTGCTCTGATTGGAGATTTAACCGCAACCTTGGTGTATATTAGGAGAATGCTCTAACCAACTGAGCTACCCAGCTAGGGAGACTTTTGCTACTTTTATATCAACTTTGTAAAAATTACATAAAGGTGCTCTTATTAGATGGAGGCAGCCTACAGAGCCTTGCATAGTTGGAGGATTTCTGGATGAATATCCATCCCTACTTGACTCCTGTTTCCTTGGCTAGGAACTTAGCTCAGCCAGAAACTACAGTTGATGCAGAAGTTCCTAGATTGATCTTTACTAAGTCCAGTACATTCATTAAAATAGTTATATCTGTTAACTGTTGGGCAACTGTGGGAAACCAAAAACAAAAAACAATAGACGGCACCAAACTCTCATTACATTCAGGATAAAAGATTTATTCACACGAACAAAAATAATCACAACAAAATGTACACTAATTTGAAAAATGAAAGGTTATAGTGGCAAAATTTTATATTTTCTCATAATTGTGTAAAAGTATTTTGTTTGCTTCTGCAAAACGTATTTTGTTTGCTTCTATGTAAGTTTTCATTCACAAAAGAATAGCAAACTTTAAAATACACTGTTAGTTTGCATTTCTTATGTGGAAAGAACATAGGCTAAACCCTGAAGCTTTTAGTTTACAAAGTTATCGTGAAGCCACACATTAACTATTGATCAAAAACATTATCTATTTTCAGATCCACATACATATACATTCACCAACTAAGCTGAGAAATAAGCATTTAATATTCTTTTCCAACCTGTAATAATGTATTTTTTCCTTTTAACTAAAAGCAAGAGATTGTATTTTTTAATTGGCCTCAGATGATGCACTTTCTAATTCATGAGAAATTCGAAATTTCAGGTGTTTATCTTGTTCCTCACTCTTAGGGTCTAATGCTAGCTTGTCTTCATGGCTCTGAAATTCTTGGCTGTGAAATTCGTGGCTGGCTTTGGAACTTTCCTGACTATTCATCACATCAGAATGCTCATTGCTCTCAGCAATTGCCTTCGGCTTATATTCTTTGGAATACTTGCGGCTGTCGGTTTCCACACTGCGGTCATCCAGCAGGCTTGTTTCCTGGCTGTCCCTCCCATGGCTGTCCCAATCAGAAGCCACCTGCAGACCCTGGGCAACAAGCATGGCTTTGTGTGCATCATCCACGTCATCGCTTTCCATATGCGAGGTAAGGTCCTCCTCTGTAGCATCAGGATACTGAGTCACAGCACAAATGGAAGAAGAATTAAATGACAGCCAGGAATGGAAACATTATAATTCTTTTTTGCTCTGGAACTTTCAGGCCAATTTATACTGAATGCTGTCTAAATTTGGCTGAAGTAAAAAATAATACTAGCATGTTACTTTGTATTTTACCAAGCCCTTTCATATGTCATCTCCTTTAGTCTAATAGGTACATCAATTATGTATGTGCTGAAACCTATGAGTTAGGTCTCATTATCTCTGTTTTACAGAAAAGAAAAGTGAATTGAAGGTTAAAAGTTAAGTGAATGGTAAATGCCCAGGCTACGCATCAAATCCAGATCTTTTGACTACAGATTCAGTGTATTTTGTAACTCTACCATTCCTCATAGTTATTTAACTTCAAAATATGACCAATATATTGTGAAAATAATTGCTATTTTCCAGTCTCCTTTAAATCTAAAAAAAAAGTGAATAGAATAAATGCTTAATAGCCAGGATTTGGGGAAAAAACAGTACTGTGATTGAGATATAAAATCAGACAGAAATTATGTGAACTTAAACAAACAAACAATAAAACTATCAAGAGAAAACGGTTTTGTATTCAATGGCCATAAAGTAACAACAATACTTGCTGAATGAATGAATGAATGAATGAGTAACTATGTAGACTCTTGTTCCTAGAATTCGGCTCTAATTATAACCATCTGATGTATCTGTTAAAGGATTTACCTGGACTACAGATCTTTGGAATTTAGATTTTGACCTCGGTCCATAAGCCACACTATCACCTCGTCCATCATATATATCTCTTGTAGGCACAGGTGGAGTGACAACGGGGGTTCCGGGAAAGTCAGTGGGAAAATCAGTGACCAGTTCATCAGATTCATCAGAATGGTGAGACTCATCAGAATTGTCAGGGTCATCAGGATGGTCAGCATCATCCGAGTCCTCAGAGTCAACAGAGTCCTGGTTATTCACGTGGTCTTCATCATCATCATCCACATCGTCTGTGTGGTCATGGCTTTCATTGGACTTACTTGGGAGGGTCTAAA
Organism: Mormoops blainvillei; assembly: GCA_004026545.1. Taxonomy (NCBI): domain Eukaryota; kingdom Metazoa; phylum Chordata; class Mammalia; order Chiroptera; family Mormoopidae; genus Mormoops; species Mormoops blainvillei. The sequence goes on from PVJD01017237.1 coordinate 5,638, forward strand.
AATCAAGATGGCCAGAAAAATTAATGTGTTTTTACATTCCCTTAGCCTTTATAGTTCCTTAGTCTTTTACTACCTTTCTTTTATTCCATGTCAGGATCTTTGCATCTACAACAACGAACTCAATGGCTTTTAAGAGCTAAAGTGAGCATCTTCCAATTTCTCTTTTAACACAAGGGTAAATGGAATCATAACTGAGATACTTTTCTTGCTTTCCCATAAAAAGTTATTTTCCTAGAAATTTCCAAGCCAAATATGTGAGTATAATATTTATGTTGATAACATTGTTTTTTTATTCACATTAGATGCTATTAATATGCCAAATTCAATAATGCAGTAAATACAGATACATAATTGTGCGATTACATTTTATATAAGAAATGAGAATTCACAGGAGCTCAGAGAATCCATATAATAATACACACACTAAAACCTAAAATCACCTCCCTATTAACACAGGTAATCAAAATGAGACTCTGTTATGCATGTGTATACAGTACAACTCAGATCTATCAATTGAATTAACCAGCTAATATCTATTAAACTTCCAATTAGCTAATATACTGGGTCATTTATCTAACTTTTCTTGCTAGCGATTCTTAGCATATTCGAACAGAATTGTAAGGAAAACAAATTTAACTTATTTCTTTGTTTAGCAAAGATATTAATAGTCCTAATAAAAAGTCCTAATTAACAGCCTTAGTAATAGTTGTGAAAAAAACCATCGTGTTAGGAATAGAAATGTTCCTAGATGCAAAATCTTGGGTTCGATAGGTATTAATTAGATGTTTCTCAGACATTAGAGAAGACATCTATAAAATACCTTAAATCAATTGAAAGAGGCTTAGTATTTCAAATAGCATACATTAATAAACATTCCCTGTCACACTAAACTTACTGAAGAAATCTGGTATTTCTGGCATTTATTAAATACATGATTTTTTTCTTATGAGCAAATTTTAGAATGGCAATTTACTGGAAAATTTGTTAATGGAATTTTATCAGAATTGAGCCCAGGTAATGTCATCAGGAGAAAGAGAAGCTCCTTTGTCCCTCCAAGGCATGGTGACCTCTGACTCAGAGTGAGAACTCACCTCTTGTTTGAAGTCATTAGTTTCTTCTGAGGAGACAGTGTTCTGAAGGCGGAAAGGCACATATCAGTGTATATCATACATGCTTCACCTTTTCATTCAAAAGCTAGCCATTTCCATTCAAAGCAGGTCTTATTTTTCAGCCTTATTGGTAAATGACTTTTAAGGGGGAGAAAGTCAACAAGTCGGATCAATTGGTGTCCTAAGCTCTCATTTACCAGCAGCTGTGAAGGACCTACTTAACCAGCCCAAATGGCCTGGTTGCTGTCTATTTTTTTCTGTTGTTGTTGTTCTTTAATTTCAAGAAACATAATTTTTAAAGTTAAAATAAAAATACCTGTGGTGCTAGGAGATTCTGCTTCTGAGATGGGTCAGGCTTTAGCCATGTGGCTATAGCATCTGGATATTTGTAAAGCTATGAAAAAAATTGCATATTTGTCATTATTTTTAAAAAGAAACATGGGGATCTCTAATGATAAGCTGAAAAAACAACTATACTTCACCAATACTAGCCTTCAGCTTATACCAACTAGATAGATAAGCACAATACGCATATATGTTATTCAACCAGATCCTTAGATACACCTTTTCTAACTTATTTTTTTCTTGAAGATTCATTTAATAAATTCTTACATAGCAATTTTGCGGGCCAAGCACCTTTTAAAAGTGATTTAAATGTAACCCATTCATTTAATCTTCTCAACACCAGGTGAGACAGATGTCATTATTGTTTCCAACTTTGCAGATCAGGAGATGCTAAGCCAGTGACGTTAAGAGCCAGGGTTCAAATGCAGACAAACTGGCTCTTCATACTGATTTGAACACCATGCTTTTCTGTTCTAGCAGAAATATCCTCTCAGATAAATCACAACTAAAGCAGAGTTGCCCTTAATTAGCTTTGATCTTCATTGTTCCCTCTAATATGTGGCTATTTAAATTTAATTAAAATAAAGTAGAATAAAATTTTTGTTTCTCAGTTGCACTAACTACATTTTGAATGTTTAATAGCCTCATGAGTCTAGTAGCTATCTTGATGGTGCAGAAATAAAATATTAACATTGTCTCACCAAAGTTCTATTGCTCGAAGTGCCAAAGCCATTAGTTGAATGTCCTTTCCTTTAGACAAGTTATTTATTTAGACAATGATTATAATATGCTAGTACAGAGGACTGGAAATTGCTCTGAATGTATGTCATATGATGGGCTGTATCAACTGTGGCCAATCGCTTCACATGCGTGTTATTGAGAACGGGAACCCTAAGGGTTCCATAGAATTCCTTCTGCAACCACCAAGGTGGCTGGAGGCTTGAGGGGGAGAAGAGCAGGGAGGAAACCAGTCATCACTTTGTGTTTCCCTGTGGTTGGCTATAACCAGAGCTGCTTCAGATTGGGCTTCTCTGAAAGTTTTTGCTGAAAGATGAGGTTCCTTGCCTTAAAAAGGTACAAGGAGCTACTGATCTAGATGAGTTCAGTTTCTCTCTTTATTTCCTTTAAAAAATATATAAATATTACATAGAAATATGTTATAGTTTACATTTTATATATAGATATAGATATATATTTCCTATGATACATGTAACACAGGTTTAGGGAGAATGTATTTATAGGTTAAATTTATAATTTAAAAAAGTAATATGAAGGAAATAAAACTAAGCAAAACAGACAGACGAAAATCCACCCAGTAAGCATCGCACTCACAGATGGCCAGTGCTCATCTTCAGAGGTGTCTTCCCATAGACTTCCCATATCTCCTACTAGTTCTAAATATCTAGGGTTCTAGAAGGTTGAGCTCTTCACTTATCTCCTAAATATCCCTTAATAATTTATGCTCCCATGGCTTCATGAGCCATATTTTTTTAATTAAAAAGACATTAATTCTTGCTTCAAATAGTGACCTCTATCTTCTCTGAAAATTTTAATTTTTCTGGCTAATCATTGTAATTCAATACTTACATTCTTAAATCAATTGGAAAACAGTCACACCCACACATACCTACCCGCACAGCTAACCACATGCAACAATGCCTCTCTTAGTGTTTTCATTAAGCAATCTAATTACAGTGACTCTGGGCAACTTTTTATTGGCCCTTATTCTGTTCATCTGAATTGACCTCTGTGTCATTTTTTTGTCCAAACTCCTCAGGACAATACCCATTTGTTGTTTGGCTGGCACAGATTCACCTATTGTGGAGGGGCAGAGCCATCTTTGGTGCTGGTCAAATAATTATAATAAAGAGTTTGATTTGGTCTTCTGTTTAATCAGAGAGTTTAGCGATCTAAAGTGAGCTGATAAGCACAATAGATACAAACAGCGTAAATAGACTTTCTTTTTAATAATGAGCTTCTTAGAAAATATCTCAGGAGATATTGTGAATATTGCAGTCAGATAATCTTGTCCAATATGTGAGGCCCATTTTAAACAGCCTTCCACTAAGTAAAGCAAAGGATGGAATTTTCTCCTTCTTGAATGGTATGTTGACTCATGGAAAGAAAAAGTCACACAACTTCATAGAACTCATTTGACATAAATGATAATGGCACTGAACATTATTTTAGTATATAAAAAATCTAGTTTGGTGTTTGGGGCATATACTTGTTAAGAATTATACCATGCTTCGTACTGGCCTAGATTGAAAGCAGACAGTCAATAATTACTTATAAATTAACAGGCTTGACTATGAATATAAGTAAAATTGCAACAGATACACAGATACATATAATTTAACTATATAATAAACCTAAAAGATGCTTACCTGCTTTTCCTCAGAGCTGCCAGAATCAGCATGTTTAACCTTTGAAACAAAAAAGATGAAGAAAGATTACAATGTGAAAGTGTTCCCAGCACGTGGGAGTGCACAATTCATTGATTTTGAGGAATTTTCTTTAAGATTCAGCTGTACTCACTGGAAGGGCGTAGGCAGTGCCTAAGAGGCAGAAGCAAATCACTGCAATTCTCATGGTAGTGATTTTTCCTGCAAAATATTTTGGAATGAATATTTGATCTCTTCACAGGTTAATACAGTGATACCTCATTATGCTGTCACATTACAAAATAATCACAAGTAAAATGTATTTGCTGTAGAATATTTTCTATTTCTTAGAGAAAACTTTTCTTCTTAATATTATTCCCCATCTTTCACTGTTAGGCAAAGGAGAGAGGAAATTCACAAATCTATATTTATTCAACTTTTAAATTTAAAGCTCTAGAGATTATACTATTATTACCTAATATTACCAGCTATCTAAACCTAAACACAGACCAACAATAATTTATTAGAATAACAAGATAGTGTGGGAATATTCACTTTTCAGAGAAGAAAAACACACAGAGAAAATAAAACTATGAAAGAAATTTGCTTTCTCCATATTTTCAGCATGCATTTCAACTATGATATTTAACCTAAATTATTAAAAGGGTGCCACATAGGTGATGTGAAGCTATTCCTAAAATTAGTTAAGTTATTCTAGAAATTTGAAACAAGAAAAAGGAAACGTTGAAAACAGTTAACAGCTTTTTTATTTGCAATAATTAAGTCTATATAGTGTCATAGAGTTTTTCGGTGAAAATTTAACAGCTAAATACAGGAGTAAAAAAAGTTTTTATTCCCTTGAAGATGACCTAAGTCAAATAATTAAAAATAGCATTATCATTAACTTACATGATAATGGTAGATCCTTTTCCTTCTAAATGCCCCCACAATCATCTATCCATTCAAAGTGATATAGGTAAAATCATCTCAAAGGGTTACAGAATTTTACTGTTTTTTCTAATTGGAAAAAGTAGTTTCATTCCTTTTAAAGACTGAGAGAAAGGATGTTTAAGTTTTATATTGACTGACTTTCAAAACATCGGGTCACGTTTCCTACAGGACATCAGCAATTATCTGGCATGCTTATTCAAAAGACTAGAACAATTTAAATCTGATTACCAGCATCACAGTTAAACTCTTCCTTGCAGCTCGACCTTCCCCATGAACTGACATTGAATGCACAGGACAGCGGCAAGGTAGCAAACTGCAGGCTTACCTTGGTCTGCGGTTGGCTGAGAAGACTGCCACTGGCCCGAGAAGGGAGTCCAGTCCCAGACAGTGCTGCACTCCTGTCTCCTCTTCTTGCTGCTGACAACTAGACCTCCCAGAATTTAAATGCTGCCGCAGACATTCCCCACCTCCACGCCCCCGCCCCCAACGCAGGGAGGCGGAGAGATGTGTCATGAGGTTTTTTTGCCACTGTCCAACCCACTTGCTCCCACACTTCCCTCTCTGGTTTTGTGGTTAAAACACACACACACATACACTCCAGAGTTAAAACATTACTTATCTACAATATCATTAACTGTCATTTTCATTTATGGGAATGACATTCAGCATCATTTTTATAGGGCACCTTGGAGTCCCATTAAAAAAGGGAGGAAATGACTAGTTCTTCCAACAACTTTATAATTTCTGAATTAGAAGAAAATATATGAATAAAAATCAGTCCTAAATAAATTAAATAGAATGGGCTTTCGTTTCTTTCAGTTTAAAAATGGATTAAGGTAATATAAGGAACTAAATTTGTCTTACCATTATACTTATTTAAGAGCTACGAGGTTATTGTTCAGGTGTACAAGGGCTCAGATACCCTCCCTCCAGCCTTTACCACTGAAGCTTGGTTTTGTGATTTCAAGTATGTGGCAGCTTGTCATTTAGACAATGGCATTAGTAACATTAAAATCCACGTTCACGCCCATCAAGTTGGAATTACAATGACCTTTCAAGGACATGGATTTTTGTCGCACTGTTTGAATGGTTTAGAGGTGATTAATCTGATAACTTGCTATATAAAATAGAAGAATGGCAATTTACTTTAGATGCTAGAGAAGTAAAGTGGCTCCTAACCGAGAGCAATGTGATTGCTCGAGAGCGCTGCTTCGGGGGCCAGAGAGTGCCTTTGAGCCCCACTTTGCCACTAAATAGCTGTGTGACCTTAGTTGACTTACACCTGTTTCCTCCTCTGTCACACGTACATACTGTTACCTAGCTCATGGGGTTTTTGAGAGGTTAATGTGAATTAGTATGTAGAAAACAAAAATACTTGGCACGTATTATATGTATGTTTTAAGCACTGTGTTTGTTAACTGTTACCAAAACTTAGGAGAAGCAAGTCCCACTGATTCTTAATGTCTTTAGATGACATGGGATATTAGAATGAGACTAGATGTAAGATCTTTCTGTTATGTACATCAGCAGTATACTTTACACACCTCTACAGAAAAGGATGGGGTTTCTGAATTATCTTTTTCTAGTTTTTCCCTCACAATATATAAAGTCAATGACTTAATAAGAAAATGTAAAATGTACATTTAAAATTTTTTTCTGGGTATTTAAAAGGTGTTCGAATGAAAGAAAATCACAGACGAAGTTTGACTTGTAGAACAGAAATTAGGGCTAGCAGACCTCTGAGTCCATTTAAAGTATTTAACATTATCTTCAGATTAGGTACTGAATCTCTTTATTTAGCTTCCTAAGTTGTGAAATGGAGATAGCACTGTTTATTTACCTCGTATTGCCATTTTAAGATTTACATGTGAAGTGAGATTAAAAATAAATGGCCCCATTTATTATTAGTTCTATCTAAAGTGTCAGCTTCTATTTACCAAATATTTCTTTTAATATAAATATGGATTAAATAATTTCCGATAGTGTTAGTAGTATAACTAATCTATAGGTTGTATGGACATTTAGTGTGTGTGTGTTGGGGGGCATATGTCTCTTTTAAATTGGATACATTCCAAATGAATGGATATTATTGATTTGCGGGTTCCAAGCACATGTTTTAATAATTTTGATGGTAGTTGTCTCTATAAAATATGACATACAGGTATTAAAGTTGCAAAACAGGTTTCTTGTTTCTGCTGTTAAAAACTGTGTCCCGCCCCTCTGTAAACACATTACCCTCATAAGTTTGTCATACCGCTGGTTTAATAGGGGGAAGTTCACAAACTCTAAAAACAACAAGATTTCCACAGTATTCACAATGGTTTACTCTGTGCCCACGGAAATGATTTAATATGAATGTTGAGAGTTATAGGAATAGGTTTCACTGGAGCCCAGCCATCCTAAGATGAACCTCGTGACCCACCCCAGGACTCTTCGGGTCATGTCTCCAAGGTGCCACACGATGGCAGCGTTTCTGAAAAAGATTCAGACCACAACCTGGTTCTGTCAGTTTCTTTTACTGGCAGGATAGCACATTCGTATGTTTAATGACAGAACTCTAAAACAGTGGAGGGGCCTTCCATTTCTTGGAAAGCCAGGTGAGTAAATATTTCCCCAGAGTGACCCGCTGCACAGTATCGGGGAGCACAGAGGCCAAGAAAACCAAAGCATCCTTGTTCTGCCCTGTGGTCGTTGTCATTCGGCCACCCCAGGTGGACACTTAGTTTCCCTCACCACTTCCCACACTCACTCAAAAGGTTTCAGATCACGAGGTCTCTCTCAGAGTAAAGGATTGTGAATTCATGGTTAAAGAATGTGGCTGGGACGCCTCAGAGATGAGAAGATAAAGTGATTTATAATGGAGGCAGTTCCGTAAAGTATGAAATTGAGAGTGTGTCATTCTGACTTTGAAGAGGCTCGTGCTTCTTCCTTTTTGTAATAAAACATGCTGCTGACACATTTTTTTTTCTGAGTAAGATTTTCCAACTGTCAGAATTAACATTTTAAATGATTTAAACCAGAAAAGCTTGAGCTGTAACATTTCCACACTATTTCCATTCTTGATTAGGCTAACGCTTAGTTGTTAGAATCAAAGGGTCAAAATGATCAAAATCTCTGTAAATCTTGTATGTAGAAAGGAAACAGTTTAGTTGTTCAATTAAAATGAGTGGCTTGTGATAATAAAGTATAGACTCTATAAGTGGACTTAGGGAAATGTTTAAGAACATTATATATTTTTCAAGAATTGCATGAAAATTTCCATATAATAGAAAAATTTAAGTGTCCAGATGTCACTGTTTCAAGTGAACTTTATTACTGACTTCTAGTTTATTTAGATATTTACATTTGTATTCTACTCAGAAAAGTATAATTAACTATTTCAACTCTTTCGGCCCTGTAAATAATTATTTTTTCCCCTGAATTAAGGTTCAGGTAAAAGTTTGATTTTTTGATACCATCACCAACCTATCATAGGCAAGTTGGGAATTATAGATAATCAGAGGCCTACCACGGTGCGCATCGTTTGTAGTCCAGGGAAGAGGGGCACTCTTTATTACAGGGAGGGAAACAAGGGCGAAAGATAAGAGGGTGTTACTTTTAAGCTCATCCATGAAATTAGGACCTTGCAAATATGTAAAAAAGAAACACCATACAACTTTTTATTCCATTGCTTAATAACTTATTCAACAAAATTTAGCTCCTGGAAAAGTGGTCTTACTGTCAATAAACATTAGTTTCACTTAAAACAAACAAACAAAAAATCACTTTAGACCCATAGAATTATTATAGAGCAAGTAAGTATTTAATACATTGTTAAAGATTAACCATTCGATTCTTCATCCATAACAATGAATTCTGAGCATATAGTTCTTGTTTCCCAATACAATGCACGGGCACCATGCTTGAACCCCTCTATCACATATTGATAGCTAATATTTGCCAGCGCGTTGGAATCTAGCAGCATTTCTTTATTAAAGTATTATCACTAACTCTGAGAACATTAGCACTTTTTAAATGATAGATTCTCTAACAAGGACTTAAATAATGTTTTTCTTAAGATGACATCATTTTTATCCTCACGGAGCCCACTTCTTCATGAAAATTAATGAAGACATTTGGAACTTGCTTAACCAATGTGTTTAAGGGGTGTGGCTAAATAGTAAACTCAGCAGAGCTGTGGACAGAGAAAGCAGAGGGTAGAGAACCTGTGTCTATACTGGAGTTGAAGGGATGGTATTTTGGGATTGGACTCAAACAGAAAGTCTCTCTTCTCATCCAAAATCAATCACAGTAGCACAGAACTCTCTACCTGAGCAACATGGGCAATGATCCAGAAGCCTGAAATCAGAGAGGACCCAAAGAGGGCGCGTTGGAAAGCTGCAGAGGTGTACAAATAGGAAGACTACTAGCTGCAGGCCCATTTTAGTATGAAAAACACATTTGCTGCACTAATCAATCAGTGACAGGCATTTTGCAGAATGTATCTGAGGGACAAAAGCAGTCTTTGAAATCAGTTTATTTGAATTCTTATTTAAAATCTGATGTTTGAATTTGATGTTGAATTTTTGGTAGAGAATCACTTATAAGGTTGATATGAAAAAGTGACCATTTCAGTGCAGAACAGAAGAAAAGAGACAAAAGCTTGACAACAAAAGCAGCAGCTAAGAGGATGTGAGATCTTGCTCCTCGGCACATGTCTTCTGTTCAGCTCAGGTGAGCACGTACCTTGTAGCCACACTTGGCTAAGAGTTATTGTTTTTGCCAATTTCAGTTAAGAAATACCTCATGCTAATGCCCCTGTGCCATGGTTAAACATTTATGTTTTCAAAAAATATTATTTAAAATAGTAATTAAAGTTTGAGTTCTTTAATGTTTGAATTCCCCAATAGAGTGTAAGCTCTAATATATGCTTATCCCTTAGCAGTTTATGTGCCAACAAATATTTATGCAGTACTGGAAAAATCTGATTTTATAATGTATGAAATTATATTAAAAATGTATTTTTTTAATTAAGTTGAACTGTTCCTGCTTATTTTCTGTTGCTTTCATAAAACCCCGAACTGAACTTCTCTTCTAGGCCCTATTAGAAATTGCTATCAAGCAGAATGGATCACATCTGAGAACCTGAGGCAATATTCCTATGTGCCAAGATGAGAGCTATTTTTTACAGAACACGAGGACCACGGAGATCTGGCATTCCCTGTCTCTCCAGCCTTGCAGTTCACCAATTCCCCTCCTGCATGTACACCAGGAAACAAGGACACAGCCACTTGGAGCTCCCCAACGTGCCAGGCAATTTGAAGTCTCCGAGCCTTTGCTCACATTCCATGTCCGCAATATCCAACCAGCCCTATCCATACCTGCCTGTGAAATATTTTTACATCTTTTCAGACTTGGTTCACATCAGGCATCAAGGCATTCCTTATAAAGCTTTAAAAAAAAAAACAACCCAAATACAAATAACCACTCCTCCTTTTGTGCTCCTAACGGACACTGCTCACAATCTAGCACAGCACCTATGATACTTTATTGCTCTTCCATGCTTGCCTCCTCACACTGACAGGTAAACTCCCAGCAGACAGGCGCTGGGTCTTATTCATGTTTGCATCCACAGTTTCCTACTGGCCACTCAGTACATGTTTGGGAACAAGCAAATGAAGGAGCACTACTTTAATATGCATAACCCTGTGGCGCGGCATGTAACACCCACATTTACAGTAGTCCCCCTTATCTGTGGTTTCATTTTTTGCAGTTTCAGTTATCTGTGGTCAACCATGTGCAAAAATGTTAAATGTAAATTCCAAAAACAAATAATTTGTAAGTTTTAAAATGTGCACCATTCTGAGTAGCCCGATGAAATCTTGTGAGTGCCGCACCATCCCACCCAGGGACGTGACTGATCCCTTTGTCCTATGTTTCAGTCAACGTTTCCACGTTCTGCGTGTTCCTCACCTGTAAGCCGTTTAGCAGCCACCCGGGTTATCAGATCCACTGCCGAGGTATTCGTGGGCTTGTGTTCACGTAACTCTTGTTTGACTTAATAATGACCCGATAGCCAAGGGCAATGATACTGTCAATTTGGATGTGCCAAAGAGAAGCCGTGAAGTGCTTCCTTTAGGTGAAAAGGTGAGTACCGTACAGTGAAATTTTTTGAGAAAAGCCACATTTACATACCTATATTATAATACATTGTTATAAGTGTTCTATTTTATTATTACTGCTGTTCATCTCTTAGTGTACCTAATTTATAAATAAAATTTGTACATTATCGTAAGTATATATGTATGGGAAAATATAGTATGTGTAGGGTTCAGTACTATCTATGGTTTCAGGAATGCACTGGGGGTCTTGGATGTAACCCCATGGAGAAGGGGGGCGCTACTATACTATCAGCTTAGGCAGCTGGAGCAACTGCGAAATTCTCAGAACAATTTACGTACACATTTTAAAAATGCCATTGAAGAACCTGAAAAGCCAGGATCTTCTCTTACCTATGGGGTTCTGGCAAGCCCCTTCACTTGTCTGGTTTCTCAGTTTTCCTGATAGAGTTAACCTAGATTTTTTTAAAAAGATTTTATATATCTATTTTTAGACAGAGGGGAGGGGAGGGAGAAAGAGAAGGAGAGAAACATCAATGTGTGATTGCCACTTGTGCACCCCCTACTGGAGACCTGGCTGGAAACCCAAGCATGTGCCCTGACTGGGAATTGAACCGATGACTCTTTGGTTCACAGGCCGGCACTCAGTCCACTGAACCACACCAACCAGGGCTAGATTATTTTTAACATTAGTTTCAACTCTAAATTCTGTGACTTTTTAAAAATTCATGAGGAATAAAATGTTGATATTACAACAGGAAGAGCAAGCAGGTTGTGGGAATAGAGATGACATTGACAAACTTAGATTAAAAACCAGAAATAGAGGATTTCCACACAGAATCTCTAGGAGGTCAGCAGTCAAGTACAAGTTGAGTCTTTAAGATGTTTTTAAGTAAACTTTCATATATTTTTGGTATATTTTAAATCATATAAAAATTATGAAGATTATTATAATAGTATTAGTAAAAATAAAATCTTTTTTTAAAGGAGGGAAGTCACTCCCAACTTATGATTATAATAAGTCAATCCATGATGTTCTGAGAATTTTTTATACATACCTCCCCAAATATGCGTTTTCTAGATGTATTTTCTATATGTATTTTCTCAGTACTGGTCACATGAATTTCTTTCAGATTCTGTTTCACTGACTTTCAAGAGTGGAAGACTGAGGAGAAAGTGACTGAAGAGGTTGTCTTGTTTCTTTCCTGGAAAATGTCTCCTGTGGCTTTAGGAGACAGTTTCGTTGCCAAACAGATCAGGAGTATCAGTATTCTTTGTAATCTGGAGGCATTTTTAAATTTTTCATTCTTGTTCTCACATCTTCTTTATTCCCAAGAACCTGTAAATATGACTGGTCTAGACAACTTATTAATTTCACTTTTAAGTGATGAAATTGTTCAAGAGTTATTTAGAATCAAAGTTTATGACCAAATTCTGTCTTCTTTTTACCCATTTTATACTTAAATTTCTGCTGCATTTTTCCACTGAGAAATACTTTCTTGTATTTATCATACCTTCAGCATGTACCTTTTCTAGGGTAGAAAAGAATGAGCCCAGAATTCCTGCTTTTGCTTGTTAAAAGGAGAGATATTAAAAATAATAATAGCAATAAAAATGGTAATTCTATGTTTTCATGGAACACATACTAGATTTAAATATGCATTAT
>PVJD01017238.1:0-18189 GCA_004026545.1 Mormoops blainvillei
ATATGTACCTATCAACAATAACTTTAAATGTAAATGGGTTAAATGCTCCAATTAAAAGACGTAGAGTAACTGAAGGGATAAGAAAACAGGACCCACACGTATGCTGCCTGCAAGAGACCCACCTCAGAACAAAAAACCTACACAGACTGAATGCCAAAAATTTGAAAGCCTGGGTGAAATTGATAAATTTCTAGAAAAATATGATCTCCCAAACCTGAATGAAGAAGCAGAAAGCCTGAACAGACCAATAACAGCCGGTAAAATTGAAGCAGTAATAAAAAACTCCAGGCACACAAAAACCCTGGACCACATGGTTTCACAGAAGAATTTTACAAAACATTTAAGGAAGAGTTAAGCCCTGTCCTTCTCAGATTATTCCAAAAAATCCAAGAAGAAGGAAGACTCCCAAACTCTTTTTATGAGGCTTGCATCATCCTAATCCCAAAACCAGATAAAGACACAAGAAAGAAAGAAAACTATAGGCCAATATGGCTGATGAGCACAGATGCTGAGATCCTCAACAAAATATTGGCAAACCGCATACAACAACACATTAAAAAGATCATACACCATGATCAAGTGGGATTCATCCCAGGGATGCAAGGATGGTACAATATTCACAAATTAATAAATGTAATACATCATATTTAAAAAAGGAAAGACAAAATGAACATGACCATATCAAGAGATGCGAAAAAAGCATCTCATAATGCACAGCACCTATTTATCATAAAAATACTCAACAAAGCAGAAGTAAAGGGGGCATACCTCAACATAATAAAGGCTATATATGAGAAACCTACATCCAACATTATACTGATCAGGCAAAAACTAAAAGGTTTCCAACTAAGATCTGGAACAACACAAGGATGTCTGCTTTCACCGTTTCTATTCAACATAGTATTAAAAATCCTAGCCACAGCCATCAGACAGGAAACAGAAATAAAAGGCATCCAAATTGGAAAGGAGGAAGTGAAACTGCCATTGTTCGGAGATGACATGATAGCGTACATAGGAAACGCTATAGACTTCACCAAAAAACTACTCGACCTAATAAGTGAATTTAGCAAAACAGAAGGACACAAAGTAAATATTCAGAAATTGATGGCATTCTTGAATACCAACAATGAAATATCAGACATAGAAATCAGGAGAAAAATCCCATTTGATATAGCAAGAAGAAAAATAAAGTACCTAGGAATAAATTTAACCAAGGAGGTTAAAGACCTGTACTCAGAAAACTACACAACACTGAAGAAAGAAATTAAGGAAGACACAAAAAAATGGAAGCATATTTCATGTTCATAGATTGGAAGAATTAATATCATCAAAATGTCCATACTACCCAAAAGAATTTATAGTTTCAGTGCAATCCCTATTAAAACACCAATGACAGATTGCACAGTATAGAACAAACATTTCAAAAATGTATATGGAATCATAAATGACCCCGAATAGCTGCAGCAATTTTGAGAAAGAAGTACAAAGTAGGAGGGAACACAATACCTGACATAAAACTATTATAAGGTCGCTATAATCAAAACAGTCTGGTACTGTCATAAGAACAGACACATAGATCAATGGAACAGAATAGAGAGCCCAGAAATAAACCCATGTCTCTATGATCAATTAATGTTCAACAAAGGGACAGAAGTTATAAAATGGAATAAAACTAGTCTCTTTAACAAATGGTATTGGGAGATCTGGATAGCTACATGCAAAAAATGAAATTCAACCACCAAATTATACCACACACAAAATAAACTCAAGATGAATAAAAGACATAAATATAAGTGGGGGCACCATAAAAGTCCTAGAGGAGAATATAGGTGGGAAAACCTCAGATATTCCACTCAGCAATATTTTCACTGATATGTCCCCTATAGCAAGGGTCATAAAGGAAAGAATAAACAAATGAGACTTAATCAAAATATGAAGGTTATGCACAGCTAAAGAAAACATCATGAAATGAAAAGGGAACCAACCATATGGGCAAATATATTTGCCAATGATACCTCAGACAAGGGTTTGATCACCAGAATATATGAAGAGTTCACACAACTCCACTCCAGAAAGACAAATAATCCAACTATATAATAGGCAAAGGACCTGAAGAGACACTTCTCCAAATAGGATGTACACAGGACCCAGAGACACATGAAAGGATGCTCAGCATCACTAGCCATCAGAGAGATGCAAATTAAAACCACAATGAGATACCACTTCACAACAGCCAGAATGGCCATCATTAACAAATCCACAAACAATAAGTGCTGGTGAGGATGTGGACAAAAGGGAACCCTAGTGCTCTGTGGGTGAGAATGCAGACTGGTGCAGCCACTGTGGGAAACAGTTTGTAATTTCCTCAAAAAACAAAAAAATGGAACTGCCTTTTGCCCCAGCAATTCCACTGCTGGGATTAGACCCTAAGAATCCTGAAACACCAATTCAAAAGAACCTATGCACCCCAATGTTCATAGCAGCACAATTTACAGTAGCCAAGTATTGGAAGCAACCTAAGTGCCCAACAGCAAATGAGTGGATCAAAAAACTGTGGTACATTTACACAATGGAGTACTACACAGCAGAAAGAAAGAAGGAGCTCCTACCCTTCACAACAGCACTTATGGAACTGGAGAGCATTATACTAAATGAAATAAGCCAGGTGGTGAAAGACAGACACCATATGATCTCACCTATAAGTGGAACCTAATCAGCAAAACAAACAAGCAAGCAAAACATAACCAGCAACATTGAAATGAAAAACAAACTGACAGTAACCAGAGGGGAGGAGGGAGGAGGATAACAGGGGAAAAGGAGGGGAAGGGTCATAAAGGAACATGCCTAAAGGACCCATGGACAAAATCAAATGGGGGAAAGATTGATAGTGAGAGTTGGGGATGGGTGGAGCTGGGTAAGTGGTGGCAGGAAAATGTTGATGTTGGGTTGATGGGATGGGGTGCAGGGCACAGGGGATAAAGGGAAGAAAAAATGAGACAACTGTAATAGCATAATCAATAAAATATACAAAAAAAAAGAATGTTGGGTATTAGACTTACTCATCATCTATTCTTCCACCTTTATTTCTAATGTCTTGATTTTGTTCAGTTATTCAACTTCTTTTATGGTTCAGGATAGGTAGGCTGGTCACACCCTCAAGAGACAGTTAGATAGTCATGGTGGGCCTGTTTTCTTTGGCAGTGGTTAACTTAAGCTGTGTATATTATGCAATTCTGGCTAATAGCACAAAAACAGACGTCTTTTGGGGGAAGGAGGTTGGAGTGTTTGGGAAAGTGTACTTCACTCTTAAAAACAGACCCATGAAATAAAAAGACTCATTCCATCTCTGAATATTGAAAATATCTGGACATGACGCTTGTAATCACTGCAGCCATCTAACTTTCATGCTGAGGATGAGGGCCATATACAGAACACGTTAAGGCAAAAAATGTCATAGAAACCAAATTGAAGACCTGATGTACCCTGCTTACAGGCTATCCAGTCTTGGGATGCCTGTTAATATGGGAAATCAATTCAACAAGTTTTAATATGAGTTTTCCGGCACTTACAGTACAAAGTGTCCTAAAAGATCCTCCTGATTTGACAAAATTAAAGAGTTAGTAAGAGTTTGGCTAGTAATAATGTTTATTATTAATTATATTATAATAATAGTTTTTTATTAAATATGTTATTGACATGACCCTGTATATCATCTCATTTTTATCCTGATATCATATACATCATTTCCATTTTACAGATCAGGAATCTGAGTCTCAGAGGTGCTATAAGGCAAAGGTGGCAAAATTAGAAGTGGTGGATATGGGCTTCAAACCCACTTGGGAATTGTTCTAAACCTGTGAGTGTTCTCTACACTGTCTCTATTTCCTGAGCCACTTATCCAGGCACCTAGGACCTGACCTTTCTGAGTTTCCAGTATTACCAAAACTTAGATATTTCATTTTGAAAAAAACTTTTTCTTGCCTTCTTATCACTCAATTTAACCTTGAAATCTTGATAATATTCTTTTGCATATTCTATTATAAGGATTAAAGAATAATAGTGAATGAGTGAATGAAGAAATGAATAAATAAATAAATAAATATATATATAAATAAACTCTGTTTTATATATGGTCAGTGGAGAGAACTGTTATCAAGAAAATTTAAGCAAGGCAAGGGGATAGGAGTAATGTGGTGGGGGCTGGCTATTGTAGGTTGGGTGGTCAGGTTAAGGCTTGTGGAGAAGGTGACATTTAAACAGAGATCTAAGTAAAGTAAGAGAATGAAGCATGATGTTATTCAGGGGAAGAGCATTCCAGGAAAGAAAAACAGCAAGTGCGAGGCCCAGAGGTAAGAGTATTATTGGAGTATTAAAGCATAGAAAAGGGGTCAGTATGGCAGGAGTAACAGTAACATAAAACTAGTGGTAGGAAATGAGGTTGGGGGTTCAGACAGGGGCCAGAATCATGTAGGAAGTCTCAGGCCATAGTAAAGGCTTTGGGTTTTATTCTACATGTGAAGACAATCCACTGAGGGGTTTCTAGTAAGGGAGTAAGTCTGGGAAATGTTTATGAGAATCACTCTGTAGGAGATGCTGTGATGCACTGCCCAGATCCTTCCTCTGGGCTGTTGCAATCATTCTTCCAGCTGCTGAAAATTGGGAAACTGACAGCCTCATGGTTGTTCCCCTTTCTGTGGGCTGAAAAGGCTCCCTTGCCCAAAGACATGTCCTTTTCTAGGGGTAGCATACATTCAATGACTGGGCGATGAGAGGGTATGAATAACTATCCCAGCTCCTGGGTTTTCACAGCATCAGCTGATTCCTGTAGTGCAATTTCATCAGAGTTCAACTTCACCTGCCCAGTTTTGTTTCCCTCACTTCGTCATAGGTGTTGATTCCAAGGGGACCCTCAAATAAATTTTCTGCATGCAAATCTCTGTCTCAGAATTGACTTCCTGAGCAATTCAGCCTGTGACACAATTTGCAATGTGAACAGCAGACTATTACACAGTAAAAGTGGAAGCAGGAGACTAGTTAGGCCAGGGAAGTTGTCCAAGCCAGAGACTTTGGTAGCTTGACCTAGTGTAATAAACTGGAGATATCCATTCAATATCTGTGGACATCCAAGTGGAGATGCTAGATAGACTGTTGACCATATGTGTCAGAGTTTAGGGAAGAGTTTGGGCTGGTAATATAACTTGGGGTTCCATGGGATTGAGTACAGATAAATGTCTGAGGATAAACCCTGAGAGATATAAATTTACATATAGAATATATATATATATATTTATGTTTATATATATTTATTATATTAGAATGTGTGTGTGTGTGTGTGTGTGTGTATATATATATATATATATATATATATATATAAATAATCTGGATTCCAACTATATCCTGGTCTCATAGGGAGATATGGCAAGAACAGAGTAGTTAAGGGGCCCGGTGCAGACCAGTGGCCTAGGACTGGGTCTCAGACTTTACCCTTTCACAAAGATGGGTCTGCCTGAGGGGACAGGACCGAGACTCTGTGCCCAGTAGCCATCAGCAGTCTCCCAGGAATTCCAAGGGAGGCCCTGCTTCTTCTCCTTGTGTGCAGGGTCCTCTTGCCTACGTTTGAAAGTGTACCCTGCCCTAGATCCAGATCACTCGTTGTCATCTTCTGCCACACCTGGAAACACCCTGGAAACCCAGGCTGAAGATGGCTGGACCCTTCTGTGACAAACCCATCTTTTCCTCTGAACACTCCCAGACCACCTAGGCTGTAGTTTCCCTTTGCTAACCCTGGACATCCTACTATATTGGCTCTGCCCCAGGAGACAGGATTGGGCCAGGCATAGGCTCCTTCTTTCTGTCTCAGAGGGATTGACCACATAGATCCAGTTGTCCTAGGCATTGATTCATGAAGGACATTATCTGCTGAGTGCCTGAAAGCACCTATCCAGTGTGTGCAGGGTTTGGAGGATAAAGTTGGTCCAACTTTAAGAAGCCAGGGGTGACTTTCCTGGATGTGCCCAGTGTCAGTCCTAGCCCTTGAAATGAGCCAGAGAGGGACTGATTTGTTCCTTTCTGTGCTTGTAAATTTTAAACTGTTAATTTTGTGTTTCAGCAATATACCCAGCTTCCCCTTGAGACTGGGCATTTAATAAATGATCAAGTGAAATAAATGAATAAATGCTTCTCTCTTGGATTCCAATTTAAATCCAAGGAACCCTGGTGAGATCTGAGGACTCATCTTATCAATTATTTTTTCCAGACTGAACTCTGGTTACTAATTGGCTCATTTAAATTTCTTCTTTTGAGGACATTTTACAATGGCAGCAAAATAATTAAAGAGCAGCAAACTAGAGTTTGTGGTTGGATATCTTTTCAGCTCTGTCATTATCATTATGATACTGGGTACCTTATGGAATTGTGGTCTGGGGAAATGACAGTGGGTTTTAATTTTTCTTCTGAAAGTGATGTTTTTATAGTAAAATCTGAATATTTACAATGATCCTTGATCTTTGTTTCCTTATATTTCTATATGTACCAAAAATACTGGTTTAAGGCAGTGATTCCCAAATTTTCTGTATCATATTACACAGAAAAAGAAATGATTACATTTGTGTGGAATAATTGGTAAATGGATAAGGGTACTCCATGCCTGGAACTGAGCAGCTTGGGGCTCCAGCCACCAAAGACCCTTTACCCCTTTCCAGAGTGCTGACAGTTTACAGATGCCTGGACATATATAACTCATTTGTGGTGGGGCCTATCATTTGGGGACACATTAAATATCATTTAAACAAACATATAATTTCAAATCTTTATAGAGGGAAAATAAAGACAAGGATAAGAGATTATGATGGAGAATCAATTGTGGGGAAGGGGTTGTCAGGAAAGGCATCTCTGAGGAAGCGATATATCATTAGCTGACCCAAAGGATTTAGCTCACTGAAGAATGGAAGAAAGAAACTTCCAGGGAGAAGGTACTGAGACACAAAAGGACTGGATATGTCTGAGGGTATATAAGCAGAACTAGATGGCTGGAATGTTCTAAGGGACAGGGCAGTGGCTCCAGGCATGCATACGATAGCAGGTAAGGGATAAAATATGCAAGACCTTGTGAGCCATCTTGAATCATATCCAAAGTGCAATGAACAGATATTAAAAAGGAACTTAGCCTCACACTGACAGGATCAGATTAGCATTTTTTTAAAAAGATTCTCCAGGTTATTCAGGTGGTATGATAAAAGAGAATCTAGGGCATTTTGGCAGATGGCTAACCAGAGAGATGATAGTAGGAGGGAGAAGTAATTGAACATGTACTTTAGGAATAGGAGTCAGAGTAGACCATACACTGATCTTGAATCTTTTAAAAAAATTTATTTATTGATGTTGAGAGAGAGTGAGAGAGAGATTTATTTGTTGTTCCCCTTATTGATGCATTCATTGGTTGACTTTTGCGTGTGCCCTGACCAGGGATCAAACCCACAACCTTGGTGTATTATATCGGGATGACACTTTAACCAATAGAGTTACTGAGCCAGAGCTTGTATCTTGTTTTAAGGCTAACATTTATTGTTGCTAACATGTTTGCCTGCATTGTCCTATTTAATGCTCAGAAAAACTTCAGAGCTCCATTTAACAGATGAGAAAACACGTTCAAAGCCAAGATTCAAACCCAGGTCTAGCTGACTTCAGAAACCTGAGGTCTTAACATGTATGATCTTTTTACAAAGGAAGATGACTTAACAAATAATCTGTTTCTAAAGAAAATTCTTAAAACTAAAAAATGTAAATATGCTGTAGCAATAATAAGTATTCTCAGATCTGTGCTAAATCTAACAACTGAAACCAACAAACTCTCCTGTCCCTGAACTAAACAATATGGGAACCAGTCAAAATAACTTGTTACTTGTCCCAGGAAATACTTGCTTCTGGAATATAAAACTTTGAAATTACAAAAACAGATTATTTATGAACATTAACGGCTTACTTAAGATTTAATTCAAGACCCCCACCTCAGTATGCCTACCATGTCTGAGCTATGATGTTATGGATTCTGCCAATGCCAGCCAGTTTTTTGCCTTGCAAGACCGACATTAAAAATAACCCAGCTATACTTTAAAACCTCATAAACCTATAATCCCTGCCCTAATTTCTCCTATTTTTTGAGAAACTTTTAAGACTCTGTCAAAGTGATGTTCTCCCTTACTGCATTGAGTCTAACAAACTTAGCTTTCCTTGATCGGCAGGTTTCCAGTAGCCTTTTGGGAGGTCAACAATTGCCTCATAGGATACTTCGCTTTGAGCCTGTGTCTCCTAAAGGGAGGCTTGAGAAGGTTCATAAAAGAACACAATATTTACTCATATACAGGGTGCAAACAAATTTGGATTAGAGAAATTTCAGTTCTCTAGTTTATTAAAGGTACAAAATTGGAGGCTAGTTTTGTGCTTATGCAAGACAAATATGATTGCTTCTGAGTATCAGATTCCAATCTTTCTGTATCTAGAAGACAAAAATGGAAAAGGCTATATTAAGGTATATGTGTAGTGGTGCTGGAGATGGTGGATATTGGTAGGGGCAGGGGAGAGCCCATATGGTTTTAAATCATTAAACATTATACTTATTGCTCCAAATGTAGGTGCCCGGAATTGCAGGAATTTGCAGACAGGCCAACAGTCCTGAACAGGGCTCTTTAGGGCCCACTGAAGATGCCAGAAACTATTAGCCATCTGTTTTCTAAATTTATATAGCCCAGGATAACATAGGCTGTTTGGGGAACCTCTAAGGTAGTCTCAGTACACTATAGTGTCTAAAAGAAACACAATTTTAACTCCCAAAGCATAAAGAATAGTATAGATATTTATTGCACCACAATCCCCTTAGCCAAACTTCCTTAAAATCCTCCTTTCTGTCTATCTCGGCTGTCAAGGAAGCTTTTGAAAACCCCTTCTTGACTCCAGCTGCACACCATAACTACAAGTTGACTTTCTGAAAATTTCTCCTGTTCTCGCCACCCCCTTTCTTCTGCTTTTCACGGATTAGTTCCTTGCCCAATCCAAGGTAAAAGCAATTCCACCTCTCTCAGCTCCCACAAATTTTCCCTCTCACCCATTATCCAGATGGACACAAGAGAGGCTGAGGAACCAAGCAGTTCTAACAAAAAACCTTCCTGGGAGATTAGGGCAGAGGAAAGCCTATGGATATCAGACATTAACATTTTTTATTTGTTTTGCAACTGGAAAGTAAGAAAGAGCAGGTGAATGTGTTTGGCGGAAATTCTGGGTGGAGGTGACACATCTTAGTTTACCCCCAAGGACAAAATTGAGTTGAATACTTTAGGATTTCTATTGAAAGGAAACAGCAGTGTTTGCCCAGAAGATGGCACCCTTTTAAAACAAATTTAGGTGGTTCCTTAGCAGAAGGGGCGGGGAGATTGTCTCAGTTGATAAATATCTCAGATTGTAGTGAGGGGCTAGGTAGATGATGGGAAAAACAGAAGACCAAAAGGGTGAACAATGGTCAGTGGAGCAAGTGGGATTTAACATTCAGCACTTACTGATGTTGCTTGTGATTTTCTTTGCCATTTAGCCATGCCATCTGATATGACCTGAATGTTTGTGTGACCCCACTCATTTGTATGTTGAAGTTCTAACCCAAAAGTCGATGGCAGTAAGAGATAGGGCCTTTAGTAGGTGATTAGGAAATGAGGGTGGGGCCTTCGTGAATTTAATCAATACCCTTATAAAAGAGACCCCACAGGTATCACTTGACCTTCAACTCTTTTAGGATACAGTTAAAAATCTATGAGCCAGAAAGCACACCTTACCAGATGCCCCATATGCTGACACTTGGCCTGCGAGAAATAAATTTCTGCTGTTTATAAGTCACCCAGTTTATGGGATTTTGTTACAGCAGTCCCAATTGACTAAGACACCATCTTATTTTTATTTCCTCTCCCCTCACTGACTTGCTACACAATGACCTATGGACATTTGAGGACAGATCCTAGAAACCTGTCCTTAAATCTCGTGACCTTCTGGAAGCTTTTCCTGCATTCACAGTATTTTATGTTTTTCATAGCATTGGCCAGAGCCCAAACAAATATGTTGCTGTGCATATACAGTAGACTATGTGCTCCATGAAGTGAATTCTTCCTTTTCATTGCTAAATTCCAGTGTGGTGCCTACCAGCACATAGTAGATGCTCAGTAAGTATGTGCTGAATGATTATAAAAATACAGGGCTCACAAAATTTTAAAAGTACCTTCTTTGTGCTTCTATTCTAAAAGGTCAGTGGATAATAGCTAATACTTACTATTTGCTATGCTAAGCCCTTACCTTCATGACATAACTTTTCCCAGCAAGTCTATAATAAGGCAAGTCCTCTGAGTTACAGAGTAAATGACACAGCGTTCAGGGGTGCCCTATTCTCTTTAGTGGTATCAACATCAAAACTGTCATCATGTTGCTTTGTGGACGTTCAAGCAACTCCCTCCCCCACCATCTCCCTTCTCTTTTTCTTGCTCCCACCCCACCACCCAAGCATACACCCACACCACTACACTACCACAAATTCACATATGGATCTTGATGGCTCTTGGAAAATACTTGAGGCTCATTAATAGAAAAACGTGGTTTCCATTGAGGTGTGGCTGTAAGGGAGTATAAATAAATAATAGTCTTGTATAGCTTACATGTGCATTGAGTGGAGTCTTGCTTGAGTGGCCATGATCCACCTTAAAGGAATTCCAAGTTACCTCAAGCCAATTTTTTTCACATGAGGCCCCAAAGATGCCTCCCCAAACTTGGCTCCAGGCTAAGACAACAAGTTTATACCAGCTGTCACTCTTAGACCTGCTAGACCTGCATTTGAATTCTGGAGAGAATAGCCTTAGCCAAGGAAGGAAACCAAGCCCTGGGCTCTTATAGAGGAAAGGGAATTGTTACTATTACCCAATACATTCCTTTGTTACCATCCAGTTCCTCCAATGTCTCTAGGCCAAGGCACTTGCCTTTCATTTCTATTACCACCTTGGTATAAAGTGATCAGTATGAGATAGGTTAGCAGGAAGCTAGGAAAATTCCTTGGCAAGTGGAATAGGGAAACTGAGACAGACAGCCGAACACAATGGCCAAGCAATTTACCAGGGGCAGATGGTCACCAGGGAAAGGTTCCAGTGCCTGGCAGGGGGCAAAGCTGGGAAAACAAGGTCCTCACTCCTACGTGGCCTCTCCTCCCTGGAGAGAACATCCAGGCCCCAGTTGTGTTTCAGCTCGAGGCCCAGAAAAGCATCAAAACCAGGTGCGTGATGCCAGGATCAGCATAAATGACTAACATGACCCCCTGCCCTGTCACTGGCCAATCAGTGGAGACCACGACCCTGAGAGGACACACCTACAGAGCTCATGAATATTCTACTGAAACCCTGCCCCAGACCTCCCCTAAGGTTCCCACCTGCAAGAGAGAGATAAAAGCCTTAAGACTAAGGACCCTGCTCCATTGTGCTCTTTCTCTGGGGAGCAGCCCGAGCCATTCCCTTTCCACTGTTCTTCCCCCTCTTCTTCCCCTACAAGCCCACAATGCTAGCTAAGGCAATGGGCAATTGGCACATTTTTACAGGCTGACCCCCTGAAACTGTCCCCAAGGCCCCCTCTTCTCTGACTGCCCAGTGAGCTGAGGAAGCCCAGCCCAGGCTCTCCTGTTGCTTCCTCTATGCTAGGCCCTTCTTTGTTTCCCTGTCCCCAGTTTTAGTAAATGTTTCCTCAGAGTCACCTGGACTTGTGCTGTGAAATCTTTCCTACATGGAGTCAAGAACCCACACACTACAGCTGGCCCTAGGCAGGCCCTCTTAGGGCCAGGCCCCTGTCTGGTAATACATACAGTTTTTAAAAATTCATTCATTCAATGTTGATGTCCTGCTTATTGGAATTATAGTATAGTCAAAAGAGATTAAACACTGACAAGAGTTGTGATTTCTACCTCATAGTGAGGATGCAATTTTTCCAATAAAGTTTGGCACTGCTCTTGTCAATCATGACATTGACATACTAGGAGATAAGCATTGCTTTGGGGTGCACTGGGGGAAGGGTTATTTCTTGAGGGAGATTTCTGATCTAAAAAGGCTTTATTCCTTTCTCCCCCTTGTCTTTTTGTCTGCTCCACGAAGTTTTACAAAATGATTGCTGGTCTTGGTGCTCATTTCTCAGGAAATCAAAGACATTGAAAAAATATTAATCATTTACATGATGTAAAACCAAACCTTGCATTTATTTATGAGACTTGAGAACAATTTTGTGGACATGTGAGCAAAGCCTTCAATTGCATCTTAATTGGTTAGCAATATTTTAAATAAATTTGAATATAAATGCTTTTCTGAAGGGCAGATACTCCCCAGATCAGCCACGGTCCCCACTATTCCCTAATGTCTCATGCCTTCTGCTCATTTTTGGCTGCCTGACTCCTAAAGAAATTAGATTTTGGACTCATGTTTATAAATGTACATTCTTCCCCACCACCCACTTTGATCTTTCTATCAGTAAATTGCAGAAGGGGGCTCCTTCATTGAGACAGACATTGAAACATTTCCAGAGTTCCTCCCAGTTCTGATTTTCTTCTTTTGCATAAAAGAATAGTGCATAAATATAACCTCTAAAAGCAGTCACCTTACCTAACAGGGGCAGCTTCACAGCAATAGCTCCATTCTGTCAAAACCAAAGTTCAAATTCACATCTTTTACATGACAAAAGACAACATATATTTTTGGGGGTGCGGAGTAAAAGAAATGCTGCTATGGGTGCCCCTCCCTGGATTCTCCAGCTGCTGGGAATACAGGCTGATCTCAGTTCAGAGCTGTTCTCACCCATAGTAGCACCCCCTCGCAGAGGATGGCTAATGAAGGGGTGCAGAGGCCAGACCCCTTTGCCTGAATGGGGGACAATTCTGAAGGCCCTTCTCATCTCCCCTTCAGGATCTGATCAGGTCTCAGTTGCAACTGCTTTGTAGGTCAACTCCTGCCCAATCCCGCCTTCCTCACCTCTGCAGTGGTATTGCCTGAGAGCTGTTTCCAATAAACTTTCTGCCCTGATTTTGCATCTCAGAGCCTGTTTCCAGGAAGCCTAACTTAAGACAAAGGAGTGAACCAAGACACAGAAAGCAGAGTGACTTGCTCCTGCCATACTGATAAGCAAACTTAGAGTGCTGGCAACAAATGCATAAATCACATAAAGCTGCCATGAAAGGAATCCTTGGAAGCCATCAAGGGCAACCCACCCTTTTCCAGATGGAGAGGCTGAGGCAGAGAACCAAAGTGATTTGCTTAAGGTATTATATGCTAATTAGGTAAAAAAGCTTTGATCAGACTCTACACTGACTGATTATAGCCCAGGCAGACAATATTATAGCATTTAATCAGCTCCCAGGAATCCTTCATAAAATATGAGAGTCAAACCAAACTATCAGAAGTTGGAATCAATCAATACAAAGTGTATTTTTTTAAACCCATTATCCATCGGTTTAAACCCATTCCTCATTGTGACCTCCTGCTATAAGAAGCCATTTAACCCCGGGACTATTGACTAAATAGAGAAGCCAGGTCTGAGTCAGGGGTGGTAGTGTACTTTATTAACAAACAAAGCAGTACCATACAGGCAAAATCATTATCAATTGCAAAACAAACACCTACATATACTCCCACATGTAGCACTTGGGTACATTTCAGGCAGAACGTTCAGCACCAAGTTCACAATGAAACTAAATGTAGTTCACGATCCTTCAGTGTTTTTTCTTCACTGTAGCATAAGTCCTTATTTAATAGTTGTGACAAAAAGGATAACATTTAAAATCTAATTCTGAATCCTACAATGGAGTAAGGTCAATTCAGCCTTCAGAATTGTGAAGGAGATGTCTTAACAGAGACATGCTCTATCAGCTGTTGAAATTGACTAGTTTCTCTGGAATGGAGAAAAGACCTTGGTATCTTTCTTAGTGTTGAACAATCTCCAACACAGTGGGAGTTCTCAGCTCCGATTTTATGTTTATGCACATCTGGACTGGCATCCATTTTAATACGCAATCTGTGTAGCTTAATAGGGCTGATCTAATTAGAATAAATTAATTAGTTTTCTAAAAACTTTGAGAAGAGCGTAACTGAATACTCAGGAGTTTTCCAATATTCAAGACTTGGATATGCTATCAACCTGATTACTGTTAAAACTTTTGCCAGTTGAGACTTTGCCAAAAGGTGTGTCAGAACCATGTTAATAAGTGAACAGAAACAACTGATATAGATCAGGGATGTGATTTCTGTAAGAGGTTTGGTGTATGTGCATCTCCTTATGTACGAGAGCATATCCAAGACATTGCCAAAAATCCTAAGTTAGCTAAAACGCTTTTCAAGTGAAAGTTAAAGAGTAGCAGAAAAATCTTACCCTTTGCTTTTAGGTTAGGCAAAACAAATACCTCACACCAAGGCCATAACTTAATTTTGGATTTATGATAAGGTTAATTATATAATAAACTTGGGTTGGTTTCCTTTGGCAGTCTTTAATTCCCATTCAATAAAAAAAATAGATTAGGTTAAGGGGTATTAGGAGATAAAGAGGATATGAAATCAAATGCTGAATAAGGGAGAAGGCAGAAGAAGCAGTAGCCTACTCAACAGCTATAAAACAACCATGTGACATTTTGTGGAAGGGCAAATATGATGGTATCGCTCTATTACACAAGCATAAAATAATTCAGACATATAATGATTGACCTGATTAACAAAAAAAATGAATTGGACCTAGCTTGTTTAATAATGTAAGGAAATATGTTCATTGAAAGTTTTATTTAAAATTTTTGGTACATAAAAGAGTAAGTTTCAGCTATCTAAAAACTTCATTTGAAATGAAATGTTCATTCATTGATGATGCAGAACAAGGTATACTGTGTGTCTACCACCTGTGTACCTGAGCCCACTGAATCTTCTCAATTGCTTTATTTGATCACATATGTTGATTTTTCTCCAGATATTTATATTGAAAAAAGAAGTGGTTGGTGGCTGAAGCTGTTGGAACGGGCTTTAAAAAATCTGATAGTTTTTAAAATGGTAAAGAGGTGGTACTGCTCTGGGCCCACATAACTGCTTAGAAAACTTAGTCTTCACATGTAAAATCACTCAATTTCATGTCTTTTATAAAACTTAATAGCTAAAGCAAGTGAATTTATAAAATAGAGCCATAATTTCTTTTCTGAATCTCACAGTCTCAACAAATAACAATAATAAATTTTTAATGTGTATTTCAGTTGAGAGAAACTGCCATGCTAACATTTACTATATGGAAACCATGTTGAAAACATTTAAATTAACAGATCTGTCTAATTCTACTATGGTCATAGGGAAAAAGTAAAAAAATATGTCAGTAGGGGCTTTCAGACAGCCAGAGTCTACCTAAAGGAAAGGAAAATACTGCTTTCCTGAAATTGGTAGAGAATGTTAGCATCAATGATGAGTGAAGTGATGTCTAGCTATCATATTCCAGGAAGAAGAGAAGATGCCTCATGTAGAGCTAGCCAGGGAAGCCTCTTGGGAACAGTCCTGCCACTAGTTTACTCTGCTCGCCTGGGGAGTTGTACAAAAGTCACAGAAAGTCAATTTAATCATTATGCCTTGGTAAACACTGTCCAATTTAAGAAGCAAAAGAGGAAAATATACAAGTGAGTTAACACTGAGACTGGATATCTAGAAACTTTGTAGGAATTGGAAGTGGTCCAGAGATTCCTGAGGCAACAGCCTACAAAATGCCCCAACTCACCTGTCTACCTCTATTGCTTTCATGTATTATTTCCTCATCCAAAGTGGGAGCTGCTCACTCCAAGAGGCTGTGAGCCCCTGGGCTCTGGACCTATACTTCACCATTTCCTAAAGACTGAAAAAATCAGTCACAAGCTGGGCCTTTACCTATTTAACCTCTACAGAAAGTTAAATGCTTCATTTCTGCAATCATTGGGCATTTTATGTTAAAGGGGAAGACAAGGACATAGAAATTGTTTCTGATAAGCACTTGAACTTGAAATTAAAAAAACTGATCATAAGGTTGTATTCTACCAATCAACACAAATTAGTCTACATAGACAAATAAGATGGAGCTTGCTCTTACTGATTTTAATGAGGTGATTCCATGAGTTGTTTTTACTCTAACACAGACTAAGCTAAGGGGTTACATCCAGTACACTTAACAATGGTCTAATGAGACACAGCCATTAATTTGTTAACATTTTCTTTCTGATGGTAATGGAAAAGAGAGGCAGAGGGTGTATTTCAGGATCACTTCAGCAGCCTAAACTTGTATGCCACAAAACACAGCGCAGTTACTGATGTGGAAAATCCAATGATCTTTATCAGGCCTGGCACAGAGGGAAGATTTCTTTCCCAGAATGTGCTCGTGATTTCAGTAGCTGGAATGTCCTAGATGAATGAACATAGATCATTAGCAGAATATTCCTGCACTGACAAAGAGGGGCAAAACATATCTGTAAAATTAGTGCATGGATATGCCTTGGAGAGTAGCACCTACAATTATATCAGAGACTAGAAGATGAAAAATATGAGTTTTATATGCAGTTACTGGTCTATGGAGATGAAACTGCCAAATTTACCTGTGATTCAGGTTCTTCAACGTCTACCTTTGCCACCTTCCCCATAACATACAAGATCTGAAAGAAAGCAGCAATAGTATTGTGAAATGAAGTTCTATAGTTTTGACAGATTCAAGGTCCTGCTGGCCACTCCCCTGAGTGGAGTAAGGGGCCAAAAATAGACATACATATTTATTCATTCGAGATCTAGAAAGGTCAGATACAAAAAACAATGCTGGACTCAGGAGGGAAAATAACGTGGCTCTTCCCTTACCGATCTAGCTGCTCGTTCTCCAGCTTCAACAGCTCCTTCCATGTACCCACTCCAACGTGTGGCGGTCTCTGTTCCGGCAAAATAAATCTTGCCTACTGGTTCACGAATCACCCTTCAAGTGAACAGAGAGGTCACGGTTGCTTGAGAAGGCACTTAGGATTATCGAGTCAATCACTGCCCTCATTTACCCCACAGAAGACAAGGTAACTCAATTTGTTTAAAAAACTCCCATACAAATCAACCAGACGTGAAAGGCTCCTTCTTGTTTCCTGGGACTGCACCCAATGTTTGAACTTTCAAGCCAGAGAGAATCCAGCTGTCAGATCATCAATCACTAAAGGTGATGTTGACCTTTTTGTAGCCATCCAGAATTGTAATATAAGAACATGCATTAAATCCACAATCAGATGTATTTGTTGTATGTTTCCATTGTAATCCATTCTGCTCCCTACACTGTCTTTCCAAAGGGGTGCATTTGGCAAGAGATCTCATGTGACAGCAGACCCCAGTCAGGCAGGCACTCCCAGGCTGCCAGGAAGAACTGCAGTAGTGAGTGGAAAGATAAGGAGATTAAATGATTTCTGTCAAGGAAAAGGTGTGAGGGATTATAAGTTCATTTCCTTCAAAAACAACCTCTGTACAGTTAGCATCTAAGAATTTATCTGGATACTGGTTGACGGCAAGGAAATGGGCCTTCTCTTCTTACAAAGAGGCCTCAGTGAAGAGAGCCATGGAAGGGCCTGGCTGAATGGGCAGCTATCCTTTCCTACCTTGTTGGCTTTGATCCCTACCATGTCTAGAGCCACTTTCATAAAATCTCCTTAGCTGCACATCTCTACCCCAAAGGCCTTTAGCTCAATTAATAATAAAAAAAATCTCATGTAAGGAAAGGGTTAATAAATTATGTTTCCTTCATGAACAAATGCGACCATCAGTTAACTTTCCAGCTCTGTTCCTTCAGAAACCTGATGAAGGTATAATGCCATCTGTGTTACTGGGCAACACTGCTTATGTTAAAAATGTCTCCCCCAACCCAACAATGGTAAATTGGATCTGGGCTGGGAAGACTGGTGTGAATTGTAAATACCTAGTAGGAGGCTATCACTTTGGGCTTCAGTGAGTGTGGTGCCTCTTATATCTGGGCATATCTCTTGCAGAGACCCTGGACACTATGCCAATGAGACAATGGTTCCTATTGGGCTTCTAAACCAAGATAAACTCCCCCACCCTGTAGGGCTATCACCATCTCACACCTTAGCTACATACAGCAGGGGCCCCTCTCCCTGAAGAGGAATATATTATACTG
>PVJD01017239.1:0-18217 GCA_004026545.1 Mormoops blainvillei
CCCCCCCCCCCCCCCCCCCGCCAACAATAAATTATCTGGGCCCAAATGTCAATAGCTCACTGGTAAAGCGCCCTGACCCAGAGCTGCCGTGCTGTCGTCCCCTGGGAATTTCTGTGCTAACGCCCACGTTCTATACCTGCACCACCCTAATGAGTCTCTGTGGCCACGGAGCCCTGGAAAAGTGACTGATGTCACCGAGGAACTGAATTTTTCATTTTGTTCAATCTCAGTTGAAAAAAAGCCAATACATGCCCCCTCACCCCCGCCCCCGCCCCACCATGTTCATTGCAGCGTTGTTTACAACGTCCGAGCCCCCGGTGGCTGAACAGAGAAAATGGAATATTATTCAGCCATAAAAAGGAAGGAGATCTTGCCATTTGCTGCAACGTGGATGGACCTTGAGGGTGTTATGCTAAGTGAAGTAAGTCAGAGAAGGACAAATACCTTAGGATCTCACTTATATGTGGAATAAAAAAACAAAACAAAACCCAAACTCACAGATACAGAGAACGGATTGGCGGTCGCCAGAGTCAAGGGGGCGGGGGTGGAAGAGAAGAGGGAGGGCGTCAAAGGCACCAACTTCCAGTCATAAAACCAGGAAGCCAAGGAGGCGTAATGTACAGCATGGTGAAAAAACCCCACCAACCGGACCCTCGGTTTAGTGTTCGCAGCCTTGTGAGGAGGCTTAGACCAGCGTGGGCGTGTGCCTACACTTTTTTTGACTGAAATTTTATACAATCTATATAGAGGTCGGGCAGTTCCAACCGGGGGAGGCTGGGAGTAGCATGGGAAATTAGGAAGCCAAAGAACTGGTGTGTGCAGCCCATGGACGTGGACTAAGAGGTGTGGGGATGATGGGATGGGGTGCAGGGCGGAGGGGATAAGGGGTGGGGGACTGGGACAACTGTAATAGCAAACTCAATAAAATATACAAAAAAAAAGGAAAAAAGGAAATAAAATAAAATCTACAATTGGAAAAAAAACAACCTAGAGTCAGAATGGAAATGCACTATCAAGTTTAAAATGCACACAGGACTTAGGAGTTAGGACAAGGAGAATGTAAACCGTCTCAGTAATTTTGATACCGGTTACTTGCTAAAATGACAAATATTTGAATATATTGGGCTGAGAAAAACATATGACTTCAATTAACTGTGCCCATATTTTTTCACTCTGGAAAATCTACAATTGCATATGTAACCTGAGTCCTTTCTATTATATAACACTGGTCTGGAATCTGAGTGATCTCCACGATAAACAATCTGAATTATTTAAGATAATATGATTATTTAATCATTTAATCTTAATTTTTACTATAAATATCCTCACCTCTGAGCTGTCTGGCCCCGCTTGGCAATGACAGGGGCGGGGTGAGATCCATATTCCCTTCTTGGCCTCTGACGGTATTAACTGGGGAACTGGGGGAGACGGGGTAGGTCTCTGGGTGCTGCCCTCTCGGAGGTCAGCCTGCACTTCGCTGAGTGCATGAGAGAAGGCTCTATCGGAGAAGGGGTCAGCTGGCCCCTGGGTCCGTCTGTACCCAGACCAGCCGGGGCCTGAGCCAGCCCTCCCTATGGCTTCGATGGGGCCCCAGGGAAAGATCAGGGCTGCTGAGCTGGGCCGGCTGAGCACTGCCTGGCCACGGTCAGAAAAGTGGAGGAGAAACCCACTGAACCAGTAGGAGAACTGGGTTTCGGGGACAAGGGAGAGGCCGCATGCAAACATCCTACAAAAGGCAGAGGAAGCTCAAGAGAAGGCAACTTCCGTGTACGAGAACGGACAAGGCCAGACTGTCAGGATCTCAAGTCCAGAGGGAATGAGACCGGCGCTGGAGGTAGCCTAGGTTCAAGTCCCCACCGCCCACAGCAGTGTTAATGTCAGCAACAATAATAATGTTCACTGATCACCACTGTGTGCCAGGCCTCAGCCCTAAGGAAGGTGATCTTAAACTACAGCAGGAACGTGAGTTGTTTATTCAACACCTTCTCTGAGCTTTACTCTTCACAGACTTACTATCATTTAGTTCTCAGGGTGTTTCCGTGAGGTGTTTATTCATCAACCCATTCCACAGAGGAAGAAACTGAGGCACAAAGAAGTTATATAACTCACACAAGACCACGCAGGGAGGTACCGTGTATTTCCATTTATAACGAGTTCAAGAACGGGCAAGGCTAATGGATGGGGATGAAAGTCAGAATCATGTTCTGGGGATGGGGACATGATTTGGAAAGAGGCATGAGGAGAACTGCTGGAGCAGCAAGTTTCAATGGCAAGAGGCAATTCCAGTTGTCAGAGGACATGCGGCCTTTTGGCTGTCGAAACTGACAAGTGCTCTCAAAGGCATACAAATGGCTGACGGGCATTTAAAAAGATGCTCAGCATCACTGATCATCAGGGAAAGGCTAATCAAATTCACGATGAGGCAGCACCTCACACCTGTCAGAATGGTTATCACCAAAAAGGCAAGAAATAACAAGTGTTGGAGAGGATGTAGGGAAAGGGAACCCTTGTGCACTGGTGGGGGGAATGGAAATTGGCACAGCTACTGTGGAAGACACTATGAAAGTTCCCCAAAAACTGAAAATAGGACTACCATATGATTCAGCAACTCCACTTCTGGGTATTTATTTAAAGAAAACAAAATCACTACCTCACAGTGCTATCTGCCACTCTATATTCACTGCAGCACAATTTACAATAGCAAAGACGTGGAAACTGCCTTAAGTGCCCAATGACAGATGAACAGATACAGAAAAGTGTGAGACAGCAATACAGGTGTGTGTGTGTGTGTGTGTGTGTGTGTGTGTGTGTATGTAAATATGAATATAAAGCGGAAGGAAACCTTGCCATTGGTGACAAGAATGGCCCTGAGGGCATTATGTTAAGTGAAATGAGTCAAGCAGAGAAAAACAAATAGACAAGTGTGTGATATCACTTCTATTTGGAATCATATAATATACATATATCATATTATATATATATATATATGTCATATAATATATATGATATATCATATGTATCATATATATATATATATATATATATATATATATATATATATATATATATAACCGGTAGACCGATCTTTGCCAGAGGTGGGGAAATGGGTGAGGGTGGTTGAAAGTTTAAAGCTTCCAGAAAAAACAAGCCCTGAGAGGGGAGGCTGCGCCTGGCATCTCATGGGCAGTGCCAGGGTCCGTGCTCAGCATCCTGCAGTGATGCGCAGCCAGCCTCTCACAACAAAGAACTGCCTGACCCCAAATGTCAATGCTGAGGAGGCTGAAAAACCCCGTCCCAGAAGGGAGAAATGTTCTATCCTTTGAGCTGGGAGAAGTTACACAGATGTAAAAACTCGTTGAGTCATTTACTGACAACAAAGACATTTTGTGCACTTCTTTGGGTAGATGTTACACCTCAACAGAAAATTTTTAAGAATTAACTTAAACATTTAAAAAATGCAGTTGGCTGAGGGTGGTGTTGAACCGAGGCCTGTCTGAATAATATCTTTTCACCTGCACAATGACAACAGCTTGCTCCCAGGGCTCCCTGCATGCCTTCTCACTCTGATCTGAGTCATTCTCTATGGCTCCCCTGTACAAACCCTCCCATGCCCTCTTCACGACATACTTAGACTAAAGTCTAAATCCCTTATCTTGACTTTCACAGCCCTTAGGTCAGGCTCCAGCCGCCTCCTGGTCTTCTCTTCCTTCTGCTCTCCCCTCCCTCTGCTCTGCTGCCCTGGTCTCCCTGCTGGAAGCACACGTGAAGACTCTGCCAACCTCAGGGCCTTTGCACATGCTTTTCCCTCTGCCTGGACTTCTACAGCTGGCCCCTGCCTGTCTCTCAAACCTCTAATCAAATGTCACCGCCTTAAGAAGTTTACCCTTACCACCCCTCAACCGCCCTGCCTTCCCCATGGCTTGTCACCTCAGTAGCCTATTTATTGCCACCTTAGCACAGGCCAATTTTCTATATTTCTAATTATTTTAGGATCCGTATCTTCACTTGTTTATTGTCTGCAGTTCCCCTGGTGGGCAGGAGCTGGGTCTTTCTTAGTGTGTAGCTCAGCCCCTTGTGTTTTTATGCCCCTAGTATTTTTGACAACTAGAGTTAAATAACTTAATTAGTTAGGCCTTTAATCACATGTTAACCTGTCTTGCTGTTCAACCCCTTTTGTTCTCATAAACATAGTCTTAAGTGGCTGATGCGGTGTCTCTTTGTCATGCTGGAGGAGATAACCTCAGGGTCTCCAAGAGAATTTAAGAGTTAGTTTTGCAGAGGGAAAGAATGTCTCCAAGGCAACCGAGACCAGCTGCTGACCCCCAGGAGTGTGATGCTGAAAAGGTGTTACCTGTGTCTCAGTTTCCTCACCCCTCCTCCCTAGCTGCATACAAACTCCCTACTTTTGCTTTTTAAGAGGGACAGGTTTGAGAAATCTTGCTCTCCTGTCCTCGCGTTTTGGCGAAATCAAACAAACCTTTCTCTCTCTCCAAGCACGGACGCCTCAGTGTTTTGGCTCTACCTGCACCGTGGACCCACGAACCTCCACTTTGAGAGGCGATTCTGCAACGTCAGTCCTGGCTACAGCGTGCGCTAATGGCACACAGCAGGCCCTCACGTGTATGCTGAATAAAAAATATAAATTCCTTGGATTTCCTCAATGTGGTTGAGAAGGAAATCCTATTCTACTTAATTTAGCCGTATGAGGGCAAGCAGCTTTAAGAGCCAGCCTTCCATGGTCACGCTCTGGAAAACACTATCCATCTTCGGAAACTTCCATGTAATTCTTGACTCTCTGCTAACCGCCCTACCTTAGTTCAGGTCCTCATCTTCTCTGACTTTGCAAATAACTTTTTTACTCATCCTCTGCCTCCAGCTCCACCCTGAGTTTACCCCCACCCAGCCAACGGAGTGACCTTTCAAAAATGCGGAACCGGTCAGGCCTCACCCCAGCCTGGATTCTTCAGAGCCTTCTCATCACCCTCAGGATCAAGGTTAAACCCTCCAGCCTGGCTCTGAAGGCCCACCTTGATCTGGGATGTGCTTCCCCTGTTCACCTAATCACCGGTGTCCCCACAGACCAGTGCTTCAGCCATGTCAAAGTACCCACCCTTCCCCCCAGTGTTTGACACGGCCTCTCCCGTCCAAGCCTTTGCCCAGCTGTCCTCTCTGCCAGGACTGCCCTCCTGTTCTTCATGCAGTTCTCCCAAGGTCTTTGCCAACGTGTCCAGTGATTCACGAAGCCCCACCACCTCACGCAGACAGGATGCAGAGCTCCCCTCCCTGGGTCCGGAGCGCCCTGTAACCTTCTACGGGAAAGAACTCGGCCACATGCTCATAGGTCTCTGCTTTTATTTCTTGACACCCTGGATTCGGGGACACTGCACAGGGTACCTGACACACAGTAGGTGTGTACACACACACAAAATAGTCTGCCAACAGATTCATTCATTTATTGCCCAATCACCAGGCACCATGCCCTGGGGACAAAGCCACGAATGAGATGAACATGGTTGAAAAAGCAAATAGGGTTCTACCCTCTGTGTTTTCTATACTCCTCTGGTACCTCGTAACCTTTCTGACCCTGGTAGCTCTTTGTACATGATACAAAGATGGAGCCTACGCCAACTCCTTCTCAAATCCAGACACATCTGGGTGATTCTAGAGGGTGGATGGATTGGAGGATTTAAGGTCTACTGGGGATGGATAATCCTTAACCGTGCGGGGCTGTCCTGTGTGCTATAGGGTGTTTATTAGCATCCTTGACTTTGACCCACAAGATGCCAGTAGTATCTCCACCACCCTTCAAGCCACACCCAGTGGTGACAACCAAAATGTCTCCAGATATTGCCAACTGTCCTCTGGTCGCAAAAGCACTCTTAAGGGAGAACTGCTCAATTATGCCAATACTAAAGAATCTGACCCAAAGACAAAATCCAGTTATCGAAAAGAGAAGTGACTGCAAGTACAGCCCAGAGGTTAAAAGCTTATGGTTCTCATAAAAAAGAAGGGGGGGGAGGGGCATTAACTTATATGCTTAAGATTTATGGACTTTACTGGGTCTAAATTATATTTTCATATGAAAGGAAAAAAAGGCATATGAATAGAGCTCAAACTGATAGTTGCCAGAGGAGAAGGGGTGTGGGATAGGTGAGAAACAATATCGTGATACAACTGCATGGTGACAGATAATTACGAGACTTATTGCAGTGATCACATGTAAGGTGTAAATGTCGGATCACTACAATGTACACCTACGACCAAAATAATACTGTACATCAGCTATACTTTAAAAATTTTTTAACACAAGAGAAAAAGGAGGCACCATATTCTGTATCACCCTGGGGTGATGCTGATGGTCTATATTTTGATAGGGGTTTGGCTTACCCCAATATATGCATTTGTCCAAAGTTAGCAAATTACACTTGTATCTGTGCATTTTGTATAATGTAAACTTGATCTCAAATGATAAAACATTTATATACAGATACTGAACTCCAGTTAATGCTCTTCCCAGTGAACTATTTAGGGGGAATCACACTGATAATGCAACTTCTTTGGAATATATAAAAAATAAGATGATTAGATATGGTGGATTTATGGATGGAGGGATGGATGAGTGGGAGGAAGGAAGGATGAAAGGGTGGGTGAATGGGTTAACGGATGGGTGGATGGTAGATGGTGGATGGATGGACAGATGTGTGATAAAGCAAGTATGACAAAATGTGAATGTAGAATCTAGGTGTTGGGTACATGGGAGTTTATTGCAACCCCCTTTCAACTTTGCTGTATGTTTGAAAATTTTTATAACAAGCTGTTGGAAAACAACACTTTGGGCTAAACACTTAAATTTCTGCGTGATGTCGTACATAAATTCTAGATTCTTAAAAAAGGAAAAAAATTATAATCTATACAGCTTTGGGGGCAGGTATACCTCTGACCTGGCCATGCCTTTTTTCCCCTGAATCTGCCTTCTCTCGCAACAGCTTGGAGTGGTGCTGTATCGAGTTGGAGTTACAGGCACGAGCTCTGGAGTCAGGCACAGGGTTCAGATCAAATATCCACCACTTCACAGGTGTGCAGCTTTCGATATGATGTCACTTTCTGTGCATCTTGAACAGGACAAGAACTTACTTAGCAATATTGCCATTGAGGCTGAAATGAGGTCTCACACCCACGTAGCAAAGCCAGTGATGGTAGAAGGTGGCACTAAGCATGCTTATCTGGGAGCACTGCGAGATGACACACCTTCCGCAGTGGCCCTGGGGAGCCTTCGAGAGACTTTAGGAAAGCAGAAGGGTGTGGGGGGACAGGGTGGAGGAAATTGGTTCGTATAATTATTTGCAATTACCAAATCTATTCGTTTTATTCCCCCAGATGAAGCAACCTGAGAAAATGGGATTTCAAAGGCACATCTGCTCTTCCTCACCTGCAAATCTTGAAAGCAGGATTAAGATGCCTTCTAGGGCTCACTGCAGGGTCTCCAGCCCTCAGCTCAATGGTCTGTGACACACAGTAAGTTGCTCTCTCTGCATTTTCTGAATCATATGAAGGTGGAGGCTAAGATGATTGAGGTGTCAAGTGTGGATGACTCTGAGGGCAAAAGTCTCACGTTAGGGGTTGAATTGTATTTCCCCAAAAGATGTGAAAGTCTTAACCCCCAGTACCTGTGCATGGGACATTATTCGGAAATAGAATCTTTACAGATGATCAGGTTAAAATGAGGTCATTAAGATGCGCCCTAATCCAGCATGACTATGTCCTTAAAGGGGGGGATGTTTGGATGTAGAAACAGACATACGCAGGGAGAATTCCCTGAGAAGGTGGAGGCTGATGCAACCACAAGCTAAGGGGTGCCAAGGGGTGCCAAGGAGTGCCCGCAAACTGCCAGAGGCCAGAAGAGAGGCGTGGAGCAGACACTCACTCTCTCCCCCACGGCTCTCAGAAGGAACCGGCCCTATCAGCACACTGATCAGGGACTTCCAGCCTCCAGAACCCTGAGGTAACACATTTCTGTTGTTGGAGTCAGCCAGTTTGTGGTACTTTGCTACAGGGAGTTTCCTAGGAAACTCACACACCTGCAAACAGCGACCAAGTCCGCAGTGGGGCAGCGGAGGAGGAGACAGTGATTCAACTCAAGCTGACCGGTGTTCGCCAGGTGCTGTGCCAGGTATGAAGACCTAGCAGTGAAAAAGAGTCACAGTGCCTGACCTTAGGGGGCTTAGAGGGACAGAAGAAAGCGGGTAATAAATAAGGAATAGCACACGTGCCACTGTGGTGGCAGGTGACTTACAAGGTGGGGACTTAATCTAATCCAGGTGAGTAACATCGGACAAAGGGAGGGCAGAGGAGCGTTGGAGGCAGAAGTTTTATTCAAGGGGACAGAGTCCTAGAGAGAATCTGGAGAGAGAGATGACAGGGTTTGGAAGGCGGTAGACCCAGGTGTGGCTGGCAGAATAATGGCCTCCCAAAGTTGTCACGTCCTAACCCCTCGAGCCTGCGAATGTGGTTTTTCACGGCCAAAGGGACTTTGCAGATGTCTCCAGCGGAGCCCACTGACCTGAGTTCTCCCTCCCTGGGGTTCTGCAGCCCCAGAAATGTGGGGCCTGGTCAAGTTTACCTCTCTGAGCCTTGGCTTCAGACCTGAGGACACGTGGGAAGCAAGGGAGGAACATGTTGAGAAGGGAGTCTTGGGGATGATTAGAAGACCCCGGGAAGCCCTGCAGAAGTGTGTGAGGGCGCTGGCCCGTCCTTACCGCAGTGACCACACCTCGCACTTTTGAGCACCTCCGACATACCAGGTCCTTTCTTCTGAGGCTCACAGAGGTTCAATGGCTTGCCCAAGGTCACATAGTCAGGATTTGAACCCATGCCCCCTACAACTTAGACCACACACTTTCTCCAGCTTCTAAGGCCCTGCAAGGGTTGACTCCAGTTTCACATCATGTCCCTCTCCTCTGTCTCTCTCCACTTCGGTCACCCTGGCCATTTTCAGACCCTCACTCATCATCCAGCCTCCCCCTGGCTTTGCACAGGCCACGCCTTCTGTTTGGAGGTACACGCCTCCTGCTGTGTATCTTTCAGATTCAGCCTGCGGATGACAGGACGCAGGTGTCCCCTTCCTGATCCGCCACCGGAAACGCCTTCTTAGTACTGATCCCTTCTTCTCCGCACGTCTCATTGCAATGCCAAGCTGCACACAAACTTTGCGATGGTCTCATCGGTATTACCTCCACCTCCAGAATCTAAGCTCCCTGAAGGCCAAGCTGGGTCTGCCTTACTCCCTGTCGGAGCCCAACACCCATACGGTGCTTGGGCACAGAGAAGGCGCTCAGTAAGTAGTCATTGCGTATATGCGCAATGTAAAGATACTTATGTAACATCACCAGGCATGATGCTGAGTGCTTTAAAGGTATAACTGAGACACAAGCCCATTAAAGAGGTACCAAATGCCATCCAATGGCAGCCAATAGCCCCACGTAACCACTTGAAGTGTGGCCCAACAACAACGACAAAAACCCTTAATTTTTACGTATTTTTAATTTATGTGTCTACCCTGAGAAAGAAAATAGCTCCTGGTGGCTGACTGGGCTCAAATGTATAAACAGAGCCTAGCAGCCATTGCTAAACAGGGGCCTCCATGCAATTTGTGCTTTAGGGAGAAGCCCGCTGTGAACTGCCCCTGGCTCCGGTACTCCACCACCTGCCGGCATTGGATTCCTGCGGCCCCGCCAACGCTGATAGGGGTTCCGGAAGCCGTCTTTCAACCAACAGGACTGAGACTTAGCCCATCCTATCAGAGCTGTGATATAGGATATATATTAGCATCTCCACCAGCCAGCCAAAGTGCCTTCCTTCTGACCAATCAAAAGAGTGCTTTTTGGACCAATCAAGCTGAGAATTGGAGTCCTCATTTGCATGACAACAGGCCAATCAGAGGCCAGGGGCATGGAGTCAGCTCTTCGATGGCTCTGGGATGCACTTTCAGTTCTCGCAGCTGGAGCTGGAGCATCAAGACTGTCTAGCCAGACCGGGGTGGAGCAGCAGCGCCGGGGGCTTGCTCCGCCCCGACCCGGGAGAGGGGCTGCGGGGCCCACCGAGGCCGCCTCACCCCGGGGCCTCCTCCCCGCTCTGCTGAGTCATAACTGAGCTGTAACACTCAGCTGTTGCACAGCCAGTGCCGAATCCTAATGGAGCTGTTTTCACTGAACAAAGTCTCCCCCATGACTGCACACCCCAAATCAGGAACTCCTGCTGTCACTGAGTTGGCTTCAGGGGCCACCAGTTAACACATTTAAATTAAAGAAAAACCAACTGTTCCTCAGTTCAGTTCTTAGAAAACTTTTCAGTTTGTTTGGGACAGCTTGGGTACGCAATCTACCCTTCCAACTGTAAGATCAAGTGTTTCCAACAAAAAAGTGGCTAGTCCGAACTGAGATGTACTATAAATGAAAATACGCACCTGATTTTGAAGACTTGGGACAGAAAAAAGAACGAAAAGTGCCTCAAGAGCCTCATTATCAATGAGGTTTTATCAAGTTGAAATAATATTTATCACAATATCAAAATAACATTTACCAAGTTGAAAGATAATATTTTGGATAAATTGAGTTAAGTAAAATATATTGTTAAAGTTAATTTCATAGTGTGTTCAGGCTGTTGTAACAAAATATCACACACTAGGCGGCTTTTAAACAACAGAAATTTTTCACTCACAGTTCTAGAGGCTGAAAGTGTGAGGCCCTCTTCCAGCTCACGGATTTCTCCACTCTTACTGTGGCGGAAGGGGATTTCTCCACTCTTTCTGTGGCGGGAGGGGCCGGGAGCTCTGTGAGATCCCTTCCCTCAGGGCATTGATCTCATCAGGTCTGAGCCCCGAGGGCCTAGTCGCGTTCCAAAGGCCCGCCCCTAATGCTGTTGCCTTGGACATTGGGATTTCACGTAAGAATGTAGGGGCTTGAGGGACACAGACATTCAGACCATAGCACCTGTTTGGGTTTACTTTTATTTTTAATATGGCTTTTAGAAAAACTTAAAGGTACGCATGTTATGTCCCACGATATTTCTTTTGAGCAGTGCAGTACTAAAATTACCCTCGTTTTATAGAGGTGTAAATTGAGGAACAGAGGGGTTAAGTAACAAGCCCAGTGTAACACAGCTGGTGAGTAGCCAACTCCGAATTCGAATCCAGAGCCCAGGGCTCCTAAGCCAGTGCACTTAGCCACTGTCACGGCTCCAACATCCCTCACACGTTAGTGGGGGGATAGCTGTAGGAAGGGGGGTGCGTGAAGATCAGCAATCCCCACCCGCACCCTGGGAGGGAGCACTTTTGCACCAAGATTGACTGCACTGGGCAGAGAAAGCCAGAAGTTCAGCCACACAGCTGTCACTCCCCTACAGACTCCCACCCAGGGCGGACCTGCACCCCCCTCCATGGAGCCCCCTCACACGACAAGAGGGAAATACTTGCGAGCATCAAGTTGAGGAAAAAATGAGGCGTGGAACAAAACGCAATTGTGTTTCTGAATGGTTGGCTTTAAAGTAAACAACACTTTCTTCCCCTTTCTCTCTGAGTGTGACTGGCCCTAGGGACAGAGCCTAGGCCACTGCCCAACTTCCAGGGCCACCTGTCCCATGCAGAAGGGCCCCCGGCTGCTCAGAGTCTCTGGGACTCAAGCCCTTTCCTGGGACTTCGGGAGCCAGCCTCTCAGGGAAAACACAGAAGGGGGTGTCAACTCTTTTCTTCGCTTCTAGAGAGTTTCTATTTAAGGCCACACCTATCTGTCACAAAAGCCAAACTGACCTTCTGTCAGAGATATGCACCCCACACCTGTACTACACACCCAGATGCAGTCACTCACAGGTCCTCACCCCTCACTGGTATGCTCCCTCGGGGACACAGACGTGGAAGCATTCGCCACCGGCATATTCACTGACACCCTCCAACCCATGCCTACCCGCCTAGAAACCTCCCACCACTGTTACTGGTCTCACCAAGTGCATCCTTTTCAAGAAAATCTGCAGCCCAAAGCAGACCTGCAGGCCTCCTGTGCAATCGTGAGATCTATCCCACAGGCCACAAGCCACCCCACACCTACTACGGAGTAACAGACTCAAGAAGGGATGGGTGACAAAAGCGGAGAAGAACAGGAGGTGCAGACTCCCCGGTATCAAACAAAGGCGCTGTGGGGATGTACAGCGAAGCGCAGGGAATGCCGTCAATAACGTCTTAGTGATGCTGGTGGGAGATGGTTACTCGATTACTGTGATTGCATCGTAGGGCATATGAATGCAGAAGCACTATTTTGCTCACTTGAAACTAATATGATATTGCATGTCAACTAGAATTTTAAAATGAATTCAAGGTGGCCAACAGACATACGAAAAGATGCTCCACGTCACTAATCATCAGAGAAATGCAAATTAAAACCACAATGAGATATCACCTCACACCTGTCAGAGTGGCCGTCATCCGTAAATCAACGCGCAAATGTCGGAAAGGGTGTGGAGAAAGGGGCGCCCTGGTGCCCTGTTGGTGAGAATGCCGGCTGGCGCAGCCACTGCGGAAAGCCATGTGGGGTTCCTCAACAAATTAAGAATAGAAAAATGCTATGACTCAACCATCTTACTTCTGGGTATTTATCTGAAGAAATCCAAAACACCAAATGGAAAAGACACAGGCGCCCTTACGTTCATTGCAACATTATTTACAATAGTCAAGCTCTGGAAGCAGCCCACGTGCCCATCAATAAAGGAGTGAATAAAGGAGCTGCCGCGCATACATACGACAGACTGTTTGTTGGCCATAAGAAAGAATGAAGTCTTACCATTTGTGACGACATTGGTAGACCCGGAAGGTATTATGTGAAGTGAAATAAGCCAGTCAGAGAAAGACAAATTCCATGCAATTTCGTTTATCTGTGGAACTGAGGAACAAAATAAATGAACAAACGAAACAGAAACGGACTCATAGAGGCAGAGGACAGACTGATGGTTGCCAGAGGGGAGGGGAGTTGAGGCGTGGGTGAAACAGGTGAAGGGATTAAGAAGTACTAATTGGTAGTGGAAACTGGTCATGGGGATGGGAAGGGTATTACAGTCAACAACATTGCAATAATTACCTATGGTGCCAAGTGGCTGCTGGAATTATCAGGAGGATCACTTTATAAAGTCTATAAATATCTAATTGCTGCACACCTGAAACTAATGTAAAATAATACTGAATGTCAACTGTGATTGAAAAAATCAAAAAATAAAATATTGAAAATTGTTCTCAAAATAGGTGGCATGTATAAAGGAATATTTTTTGGCCATACGCAAAAAGAAAATCCTGTTCTTTGTGACAACATGGATGGACTGGAGGACTTTACGTTCAGTGAAATAATTCGTACAGAGAAAGGAAAGGCAAATATTGAGTGATCTTGCCTGTATGTGGAATCTTAAAAAATAAACTCATAGGTACAGAAAACAGACTGGTGCCTGCCAGAGGCTGGGGATGGGGACTGGGCAAAATGGGTAACACGAACTCCTAGTTATAAAATAACTAAGTCCTGGGG
Source organism: Mormoops blainvillei (assembly GCA_004026545.1). NCBI lineage: Eukaryota > Metazoa > Chordata > Mammalia > Chiroptera > Mormoopidae > Mormoops > Mormoops blainvillei. The sequence goes on from PVJD01017239.1 coordinate 13,557, forward strand.
ATGTATAGTTAACAATGCTGTTTTGTATAGTTGAAAGTTGCTAAGAGACTGAACTTAAAAGTCCTCGCCACAAGAAAAAAAAAATGACATAACTTTGTGGGGTTATGGGTGTTTACTAGACAGTATGGTGATCATTTTGTAATATACCGAAATATCAAATCATTATGTGGTACACCTGAAAGTCATCTAATTGTGTGTCAATTTTATCTCAATTCTTAAAAATGTAAAAATAAACAAGATCTTACTCTCAAATGTATTCACATTCATTCCCCTCAGCCTAAACACGCTTTCCCAACAGATCCTCTGCACAGATCCCCTGCACAGATCCCCTGCACAGATCCCCGCAGCTCCCTGGACACAGGCCCGCCAATGTGCAGCGCCAGGGACCGACCGCCAAGCACTGCAAGGCGCACCGGCAAGCGGCAGCACTGTTGGCCAGCTGACCTGCCCGCCGAGACACACACGGGGGTATGTGCGTTGACACGCACCAGTTCACAGACACATCCATGAACAGCCTTAGCTACCCACAGAGCTGTCCGGGCCAGTGCTTTGCAACCTTTTTCATAAACACAGAAACTAATGACTAAAATTCTGCGGCACATCAAAAAATTCATTTTTTGCCTATCTGACCAAAAAAAAAAGTAGGTATAACTTTGATTTATTCACACCAGAGAGCTATGGTTGTCTTGGCTATTGTCTTTTTTTTTTTTTTTTTTTGACAGTGTAAGAGAAAAGAGGTCAGTGCCCCTGACTAAATAGTCAGGCATTGTGTGTTTTAAACATTCTTGGGGACAATTGCTGACCTCCACCTTCATGAGAAAACAAATACACGTAAGCCCAAGGGTGTAGACAGACAAGGACGGAGTGTTCTGGTACTTCACAAGCCCCAGCCAGAGACCATTTATTCATTCATCTAACAAACGCGTGTCGAATACCTGCTGTGCGCCAGGCACTGTTTAAAACCTTTAGGATACAAAACACGGATTCCTATATTGGAAAGTATATAAAGCGCCTGCAATACCTCGTACCAAAAAGTGAAGAAGTGCTCAAAGACGGAGGGGGACACGTCGACAGAACGAAGGAGCCAGCCTGAACGAGCTCCCACTCTGCATAAGTAATGACAGTTACCAATGATACTCCATTCCACGCAATAAGAATTGAGAGTTTATGCTGATATAAATAAATAAGGAATGAGTGACTAAATGAGGGAGAAGAGAAGGCTTTCCTGACAGTGGAATGCCAAGTGATAAACGTAGGAAGAACGGTAGCACTACAGAACCCTGGCAGGAGTGACTGACCCAGGATGGCTCAGCAATGCATGCGCCCATTTGACTGGGCCAAGGGGTGCCTGCGTATTTCATCGAACATTATTCTGGGCATTTCCGTGAGCGTATTTTTGGATGAGATTAACATTCGAAATGGTAGACCGAGTGAAGCAGACTGTTCTCTCTCCCGTGGATGGGCCTCATCCAATCAGCTGAAAGCCCGAATAGAATGAAACAGCTGACCTGTCCCCCAACGAAGAGAGCCATCCCCCAGCCTGACTACCTTTCCACTGGGACATCAGCTTTTCTTCCGCCTTAGCACTCGAAATGAAACGTTGGCTCTTCCTGGATCTCCAGCCTTCTGACTTTCACGCTGGAACGACCCCAAACAGTGCCCGGCTTGTGACCCCCCCTGCGGGTCTTGGGACTTGTGAGCTTTGATAACCGAGTAAGCCAATTACTTACACCCTCTCTCTCTCTGTACACACACCCCCCTCTTTATGGCTCCCTTCATGGAGGAAATTCAGGTGTTTTAGGAGCTCTGTGCCAGAAAGGAAATGAAGACCAAATACACATTCTTTATTGTAAATCACAATATCACAGAAGGCTCCCCGGCTGGTGAGGAGGATTCTTTGCTTCGCCAAACTTTGGATAAGCTGTAGGGCCTTCTCCTGGCCCCATGTGTGTGTTTCAATTGTAGCAAGAACCCTCCTAAGTCAGTTTAACAGCACTCCACCCTGGTAATTCTCGTATCTCATATTTAACATAATAACGTAATATTTAATATCTAGTTGGTTTAGCCAGAGCCCTCCTTACCCCTAACGTTTGCTCTTAGTGATTTTCTATCCATTAACGCCCACCTGGCTGCTTGGCTATAACTTCCCACTTGCCCATGCTGTACTTGAAGATGAGCCCAGTCTCTCTTCCTCGATGAAAATTTCCAACAAAGTGGTCCCTATACCTATCTCGATAGTTCCCCTTAAATAAAGTCTTTATTACCGTGCTTTAAAAATGGTCCTTAGGTATTTTTTTCTTTAACACTGGCAGAATGAATGAATAAATGTATGAATGATCAAAAATCAGCATGCCAACCAGGAACTTCTGCTAGTGTCTTCGTGCATGGCCCAACCCTAATTACGTGCTCAGTAAAGGGCAGCTGTAGTTACCTTTCGTACTTTCCCGCTCTCCAACCTCACACATCCTAGGGGATCCAGAATTCCCCAATTCTTCACTCACCACACTCATGTGGCCCCAGAACTTTCTCTTGGACCACCTGACCCAGAAACAGGACACTTCCCATCACTCTAGATCAAAGGCCCCTTTTCCCTGCTTCTGTGAAAGCGACAAGGAACATGTGCGCGATCCTTTCCTCTACTGTGAGTTATTACCCCTTCTCACCACCTCCCTGGTGCGGCCATCCGATCTTTCTCCTGAAGGACCACGTAGCCTCCTACTGGCCCCTCTGCCCTCTTGCCCTATAGGTCTGTTCTCCGTGCCCACAGCCAGGAAGGGGCTGTTATGAATAAGAATCAGAGCACCATTGGCCAGGGCTTCATGGCCCTGCGCTTCTGTCAGAGTAAAAGCCAAATTCCTTACAATGACCTAGGACAACCTATTGATTTCTCCCCCACCCCTTGCCCTTGTCTCATGGCCCCTCCCCGAACACCTTCTCTCCCCCGTTCATTCTGCTTCATTCTGCTTCGGCCGCTCTGACCTCCCTGCTTTTTCTCAGATGCACTCCTGCCTCAGGGCTCCGTACTCACTGTTCCCACTGCCTGGAACATCCTTTCACTAAATATCTACAGGGCTCCCCTCCCGCCTCAGCCAGTCCTTCGCTCAGGTGTTATCTCTTCAAGGACCACGCCTACCCCGCCCCAGCTGTCCCCAGCTTTGTCTCTCCTAGTTTGCCCACAGCACTCACTACCCCCCAAAATCATGTCTTCCCTGGCTTGTTTCTTGGCCCCTCTGCTCTGAAACGTCAACTCCAGGAAGGCAAAAGCAGTGTCCATTTTGCCCACCGCTGCATACCTAGTGCCTAGCACACAGTAGGTGCTCAAAAAATGTTGTAGGTGAATAAACGATGAAAAAGAGCTTCTGCTCAAATCCTTCTCTCCTGTCCTCTCTCTCTCCCTCCCTTGAGCCGTCCCCAAATGTTCTCCCTCCTTTTCTCTCCTTCCTTTGAAAAATCCCCATCTCCCTGCTGAAGAGGGTGCGGGCCCCTCGATCCTAAACCCCAAACCCCACCTCTGTCGCTTACGGGCCATGTTTCCTTGGGCAAGTTGCTTAATCCTCCTGAGCCTCAGTTTCCTCAACTATAAAACATACACAAATAGAAATTCTAACCTCACATGGCTGTTTGGAGGATTAAGTGGGGATAATAAGTATTAAATGTAAAGCCCTCAGCACAGTGATACTCACAGCGTGAACTTCAAGAAAATGGTGGAATGAGCTGTTGCAATAATAATTTTTACCTAAACATGACCAGTGATTATAATGCTTTACATAACAGTATTAATAGTAGTTATGTTACCTCTTAAATTAACTTCCAGGTTACTCCGTACCACATTACAGATAATCAGGAGACACCGAGTGAATGAATGGTTATTGAACTTTTTTGGAGGGAGATCATGGATCCCAGTGAGAACTATATATATGGTCCCTTTCCTTGACAAAATGTCATACACATGACATTACACACAATTCCGAAGACATGTTTCCTTTCACAATTCCTCTACCCACAACCCTTTGCCATATGGTTTTCCCAAGCACAGGAAGCTGTTTCAATTTATTTTACCATTCCTTTTAGAGAGAGAGGAAAGGAGACAGGAGGGGAGAGAGACATCGATTGGTTGCCTCCTGTATGCAGCTGGGCGCAGGATCGGCACCCGGACCTGGGGTCGCACGTGTCTGCACTGGGGTGGAACCCGCAGTCCAGGTAGGTACCCGGACTGAAAATCGAGCCCACAACCCCTCGGTTACGGGGTGACGCTCCATCCAACTGAGCCAGGGCTGTTTCTATTTTCTCAAGTGTCACAAGTGTTTCTTAGGCACCAGGGGCCATACCTCCCTCAAAAGGTTTATGTCACAGCCTCTTCATAACCTAAGGCAAATTTTACCACTCTCTCCTCACCCAGCCTCCTAAAATTGGGGCCGGCCTCGTCACCTCTGTGAGAGCAGTGATAATAGTAATCACGGTGCCATCGCTGCCATCAGCCGCAGCTTTAACGAGCACGTACCCTCGGACGGCCCCTGTTCTAAGCACTGCCACACATAGTAACACAGTTAACCCTTTAAAAAACCCTCAGGGCTTCTCCAAGTGTGTGTTCAGGAGAAGAAGCCGGAAGAAGGGGAGAAGGAGGGGCACTTGGAGGAGGAGAACAAGGAAGAGGAGGAGGG
>PVJD01017240.1:0-18186 GCA_004026545.1 Mormoops blainvillei
GTTACATGGAAAGACTGATAATAGCTACCTGAGAGGAGTCTTGTGAGGATACAAGAGGACAATGTTATAAAGCTCTAGGCACAATGTTTAGCTCATTATCATTACATGAGAAATGGTAGCTATTATTAGCAATAGAAATCGAAGCCACTGAAGGCATGTTCAGTTATTACCATAACTGCCTTCCAGCAGTACTTTAATGACTAGTAATGTGGTAAGTGCCACATTTAATGTTATGAATTAGCTGAGCTTCTAAGTTACTTAGATCTATTAAGTTGCTTGTGAGTTTTAAAACAACTTGCCTTTCCTATACAAAGAAAAAGTCACTTATCAGAGGCCACAGCTTCCAGAGCAATGTAAGTGTGCACGCGGAAATACAGGGTCCGCAGAAGGCCTGCCTGCGAGTGGTCGGTAGGCTAGTAATATCGGCGTGATCATTTATAGTTGTAGTTTGAACATTTCACCTAAATGTCCTGTGCTGCGCTTGAGTGTGATATTGTTGCGTTACAGAATTACATGCTAATGATTTTGTAATAAAAGCGTGTGTAATAAAAAGAGGCGTTATTTGTGCCGGATGCTGTACCTGCAAATTCAGATTTCAGACAAAATGCCAAGTTAAAAAATGCCCCATTGATCACATAAGTATTGTCATGTTTAGGGTTTAATTTTTAAAGTAAGCAGTACCATTTTTAAAGTAATAACTAATAGTGACTTGATTATTAGAGCTTTTAGAAAAATCTTTGCTGGACTGTCAGATTCATAATATTAACTATGGGAAGTTCCATAAATAAAGAGCAAAGAGCATCCCTGGTAACATTCAAATAGAAATAATGTCTATTCAGGCATCAATTGTATAACAGGTTTTTTAACACTTGGTCAATAAATTTAATCAGCGGTGTGCTAGTAAATGTTTAATAACCAGCTCCCGAGGGAATGGAGACTGATTTGTAGTGTTTGCCAATTTCCATGGTGTAAAATACCCCACCAGGACCCATTTCAAACTAACACCAGCTCTCAGGAGCCAGCACCAACACGACGCCTTGGTATGGAGTAGTTTTCACAGTGGTTAGGTAGTTCACCTCGGTGAGGTAATTTATTGTACAGGGGAACCAAGGAGTTAGCTCTCAAGTAAAAAGTAAATATAGGTAAATGTTATACAAAGTTTCTGGGAAGGTGCCTGAAGCAATTTTACAACGAGCTAACGGCACAGGTATTATTCACAGTGCTTCCTCGAAGAGTTGATTCCCTCGGCACAAGTGGCTGCGCGCGCCCCAGGCCTGCATCGCCTCCCTCCATACTGACCCCACTCTGCTCTTAGGAGTCTTGCCAGACTGAACGCTTCACCTGCACAGGGGTTCTCAGGCCCTCTCTGTATCCACTTAATATCATTCACCAAGAAATAATGGTTTTCTCCCCTAATTTTCTTCCTAAGACAATTGCATCTTCCCACCTCCCTTTTTTCCGTAAACCCACTGCCCATGCTAATACTCCTCCAGCCAGGAACAGAGACACATTCTCTATGAGCAGGAAGGAATTAACCACCATTTAATCAGTTGCTCACCTGCTCTTTCATTTGGGAACAGAAGAACTAAGCTTTTAGGAAGACCAATTGGAAGACCGCAGGAAAACCGAAATAACCCCTTTGTCTTAGCTTTGAACTCCGTTCTACCCCTAGGCTATCTCACTGCGGGAACCTGTGACTCACCAAAGTAAAGGATTGACACAGTAGAGCTTAAAAGTGAAAATAAATGTAATGACATATTTCTCTGTTAATTCATAATGTTGCACTTCCAACCTGCTTAATTGCTAAAGACAAGCTATCAAATGGGATAGTCATCAATTCTATAATGTCTATGTAGGTTACACTAAAAAGGAAAATCACAATATTTCTACGGCTAAAAACAAGAAGTCCATTGCTAGATGAAAGTGTTCTGTGGATAGATGTTGGTAAATGTACTTAATGCCACTAAATTGTACACCTACAAATGGTTAAGATGATAAATTTTACATTATGTGTATTTTACCAAAAATTTTAAAACTTTTTAGAAATTTAAATTAAAAACAGAAATCTATTAAAGAGATATTCTGCCACTCTACCCTCCAGAATTTCAAGTAAACAATACACCATTTCCCTACATCCTTACCAACAAATAGGTCAGAGAAAGACAAACATCATATGATTTCACTTATATGTGGAATCTAAAAAACAAAAAAGTGAAAAAAAAACAGAAACAGAGTCATAGATACAGAGAACAAACTGATGGTTGCCATGGGGCAGGGGTGGGAGGATGGGTGGAAAAGGTGTAGGGGGTTAAGAGGCACAAACTCTCAGTGATAAAATACATAAGCTCCAGGGATGGAATGTACAGCACAGGGAATGTTGTCAATAGTATCGTAATAACTTTGTATGGTGACAGACTATTACCAGAAATATCATGGTGATTACCTCATAAGGTGTATACATGTAGAATTACTATGTTGTACACCTGAAACCAGTACAATATGGTAGGTCAACAGTACTTTAATAAAAAAGAAAAAAGAAAAAGACAGTACACCAGATTTTTAAAAATATGTAAGTAAATAAAACATCCTTTAACATTGGCTGTGTCTCATTACAGGCTCAGACACGGGGGCACCGAGTGCTGGAAAAGGATGTCTTTGCTCTGCTGGCATTACTGCTACGTGTTCATTTTTTCAAAGGTCTCATATCCATTATAATTAACTTCGTAGGTTAATATGAAGGGGGAATGATTTAGTGGGGAAAACAAAGGGTCAAAAGGTCAAACATACTGCATTCTTTGCCTCTCACTGGGTCGGGCAGGCCAGAGCAGTCCACTGCGGAATTCGGGATGGCAACTCTCCACCTGGAGCCACTGCTATCACATTCTGTATATTCAAAGTGGTAATCTGTCTGCAAACAATTACAAAAATAAGCCTTTGTTAGAGCCAATTTTAAAGGGACAACTGCGCTTTCTCCATCACCCCCAAACCTGCCTACTGGCCTGATTCGAACCGTTACTCTCTGCTTGACTCTCCTTCTTCCCCCACTGGAACCACACCAAGCAGCGTCTTGTCTAAACTGTGTCATGCCAGGCACTTAGTAGGCAGTGTGGACATGATGAGGGACAGGGCGGTCAATGCTTTCAAGCTGTGTCCACGGACCTTTAGCCTCACCCACCCCACAAAAGACTGCGGCACACGGCCCTATTTGTTTTGCACTTTTAGAGCTCTAAATAATTGGTAGATAGGAGTATAAGAGCAAATAATACTAAGAAATTGAATACTGTCACTGTCCCCAATTTTTCAAAGAAAAAAATAAGAGAACCATTCCCATTGATCTAATTCTCACTGTTTCAAATTTAAGAGGTGTAATAATTAATCACTCAAATGTTAGTAAAAGACTACCAGTGTTTTAAGCAGCTCCCCCAAGATCAATGCACGTGCACCACAGCAGGCAGCCATCAAGCACAGACTATAAAATAGGCATGTATAACAATTGTCAGATTAAGACCAACCCACTTGTCTCTGGCCTTTGATTGCTTTGATATTTTCACAGTGTCCTCCATTTGTCAGAGAACATTACACACATGAGAAGCCTGAACTTAGAGGAACAAGGACAAAATGTCACTGGAGCACTGGAAGATTGAGAGAAGTTCTAAGTCCTTCCCAAAATATTTTCAGTTCAATATCCTATTTATTCCGTTCAGTGCCTTGGATGTGCTGTTCTGCTTCATCCATTCTATCTGCTTCCCTTACTGTATCAATGACAGGAGAGAAAGAAATGTCAAGCCACATCGTCATTCGGAAAATCAGGTGTTGTGGGTCAGAAGGTATCTGGGTGTGTGTGTCTGTCCCCGTGGCGAGAATACCAGCTAAGAAATGAGTTCTGAAATCAGAAAGGTCTGAGTCTGAATTCACATCCCATTCCTCCAAATACAACCTATATAATAATGAGCAAGTCACTTCTCAAAGCATTTGTTTTTTCATTAGTAAAATTAGAATAATAATATTTACTATCCTATATGTTTGTTGTGTAAATTAGTTGAGATAATGCATGTAAAATGCCAGGTGTGTTAGGTTGCATTGAGTTAGCATTTCATTAATTGTAGAATTATTCTCCTTATTAACGACAGTAGGGACAGAGAGGATGATATAGAGAAAGGAGCTAGTCAGTGGTGATACAAGGTGCAAACCACCTGGGTTTCTGTTTCCCCTGCTTAAATTACTGTATATACATAAAATTAAGTGAGAAGGGATTATAAATTAGAGAAGGCAGAATTATCAGGCTCAAAGCAAAGGTCTTTATGCTACACTCATACCCTCCCCCAGAAATAAAATTTAATATATCCTTCAAGCAATCATCTCTGAATGTTATTGTTCCCACTCAAATTTTTGACAACGTTTGGCAAGAGATAATTTGAGATTATGTCTTTTGATAAGTGCCTGGATCTCAACTATACTTTACTGTCAGTTAAAGGCCAATATACCTACCTAAAACAATCACTAAAAGCAGCCAAATGGGAAGGCTTTTTAAAGAGAGGAAGGGAGGAGGGGGAGAAAGGAGGAAGGGAAGGAAGGAAGGGAGGAAAACAAAAGTTCACTGCATTTGACTACATACAAATATTGAACAAAAAGTCATCAAAAGTCATAAACTAAAGTAAAAAATAAACAAAAAACAACAAACTGGTAAAGAATAACATAAAATTTACTTAAGAATACTGGGTTTCTAGAAATCAGTAAGGGAAAGGACAAATAATTATTTGGAAATACCGTCGAAGAATGCAAGCAATTCATTAAAGAGCAATACAAATGGTCAAGGAATATACAAAAAAAAGTCAAACCTTGTCAAAGAAATACGAATAATAATTTTCATCAAGTTGGTACATTTAAAATACTTTTTAAAAATTCTCTAAGGTAGCAGTGCAATAAAATGAGCACTTGTGTGCCTCCAATGAGAGAGTAAAGTGGTACAAGCTTTCTGGAGAGAAGTTTGTCAGTGCGAATCAAAAGTTTTAGAGTGTTCAAAATTTTGAACCCAAAACTCCTTTCTAGCATCTAATTCAAGCGGGGAAAAGGTTTAATGTGGTCAGTGATTTATGAGCAAAACTGCTTATCATAACTTTGGAATCGTTAGGGAGAGCATACTTAATAGTGGAGCATTAAGGAGTCTTACATTTACATTATTTATCTGGCATTTCTCATATGTGTTTGCATCATTAAATACCTACAACAATTATGTAAGGAAGAGTTGTTTATATAATTTTCACCATTCAACTGAAACTCAAATGGGGTAAGTAGTTTACCCAGAGATACCCAGCTAGTAAGCAGCATAGCTGAGGGCAGAAGTCAAATCTTCTGTTTATTTACAAGCATTTCCAGTTTACATAACGCCATTATGCTTAAAATAAAAGGTGAGTGTTTTAAAATAGAAGGAGTGGTAAAAGTTTCTAATATAAAAGCCTGATAGCCACAGAAATCTAACAGTAATCATAAAGCAATCTCATATTCACAGAGAATACAAGAGTACACAGATAAGGAAAATGATTTGATTCCTCTCCATACCTGCATTAGGTTTCTCTGGTTGTTGCAACTAATTGCCACTTAAGACAATACAAATTTATCTTTTCACAGTTCTAGAGGCAAGAAGTCCAAAGGCAGTATCGCTGGGCCGAAACCAAGGTGTGTCAGCCAGGCTGCACCCCCCCACAGGCTGTGGAGTGGGTGCACCCCTTCCCCCTCCAGCTTCTGGCAGCAGCTGGCATTTTGACAGCTTATGGGTGCACCGCTCTGTTCTCTGCCTCCGTGGTCACACTGCTTTCTCTTCTGTCTCATTTCCCTCTGCCTCATTCTTAAAACAGCATTTGTGTTTGCATTTAGGGCTCATTTAGATGATGACGAATAATTTTTCCATCTCATGATCCTTAACTTAGTCACATTTTCAAAGTCTTTTCTATTTTTCCATAAAAGATAACAATTAGGTTTCAGGAATGAGAACATGCATATCATTTTGAGGGGAGGGCATCATTCAGCCTATCACAGTCCACTTTCTGGACCCAAAGATTCATGTTCTTCCCACATTCGAAATACAATCACCATATCCCAACATCTCCTAAGTCTCAACCCATTCAGCATCAACTCAAAACCCAAAACCTCATCTACATCTCATCAGCTTAAAAGCCCCAAATCTAATCATCTGAATCAGATATGAGGAAGACTGTTTATCATCCACACCAAGGCAAAATTTCTCTCCATTTGTAGACCTGTGTTACCAGCTTCCAAAATACAATGGTATTGCCTTGGCTGGTGTGGCTAACTGGACTGAGTGCCAGCCAGGGACCCAAAGGGTCACCAGTTCCATTGCCAGCCTAGGTTACATGCCTGGGTTGTGGGCCAGACCCCCACAGTAGGGGGCATGCAAGAGGCAAGCACACACTGATGTTTCTCACCCTCTTTCTCCTTCCCTTCCCTTCTCTCTAAAAATAAATAAATAAAATCTTTTTAAAAATACAATGGTTTTGGACATTAATAACAATATAGGTTTTTTCCTCTGTGCTCCTCACTTTTTCCTGAGTCCTTGCTGACAGAGTCTTTAATATCCATATTTCTACCAGCAATCTGTTCCAGGCAATACCGACTTTTTCTATCATGTGTTTTAAAATTCTTGCAGCTTCTGTTCATTAACCAATTCTAAAGCCACTTTCACTTTCAGGTATTTGTTACAGAAACTCCCCACTTCCAGGTCATAAAATCTGTATCAGTTTTCCTATGGCTGCTGTAACAAATTACCACAAATATAGCAGCTTAAAGCAACAGAAATGTATTCTTGCACAATTCTGGAGGCCAGAGGTCCAAAGTCGGTATCATTGAGGTATGAGCCAGGCCATTACCCCTCTAGAGGCTCTAGAGGGGGGTCCATTCCTTGTCTCTCCCAGCTTCTGGTGGTTGCCAGCATTTGTTGGCTTGTGGCTGCATCATTCCACTCTCTGCCTCTGTGAACATACTGCAGTCTCTCTCCTCCCCTTGTGACTGCATTTAGGGGCCACCCAGATAATCTCTCATCTCAAGATTCTTATTCATGTCTTCAAAGCCCTGTTTGGTTTAATAAGGTAACATTCACAGGTTCCAGGGATTAGAACTGAAATACTTGGAGGGGGTGTTAAGAGGAACATTATTCAATCTACCACAATCTGCAGGTGTAGAATAACCTTGACCATCCATGCACCTGCATAATTTCTCTTGTTCCCAGTTATTTGTATTAGAAAATCCTTCCGGTTTCCATATACCACTGAGAAGATCCTGGCCCTCATATGTAAAATTCACATAATTGGTTATCATTCTTGCAAAATAATGATGCCGAGAAGTCTGGCATGAATTTCAAATGAAGCAAGGCCTCTGAATAAAATAGGTAAGCTCAAGAAATCTCTTCACCACTGTCTCTGTGATATTCAGGTTGCCAGTTATGAGATGAGAAGAGCAACAAGAACATTGAAAAAGTATAGTATTGTCTTTTCTGGCTGAATCATGGCTGTTAATGCCAATTAATGTGCCTAAGATTCTTTAACCTATCTGCCTCTTCTAGCTTACCCTTGAATTCTAATGGGCCACATATATTGCTGTTACAAAATTCTTAGGATTTCAGCAGGATGCTTTAATGTGTTTACCATTATAAAATACTTAAATTCCAACCTATTTCATGCATAAAGCAGCACCTAGGGTCAGTGATTTAGAATGTAACCCAAGCCAATTAGGTTTTATTTTAAATTATAAAATAGGCTGTTTCATTTGGGCGTATAACAAATAATTTTTTTTAAATCTGTTTCTGAAAGCAACCCTTAAATCCATGGCAAAAATTTAAGAAATAGTGTGATACAGTAAAATCACGAAACATAAAATATATGCACCAAAAATATTCTGAGTGGCATTCAAGATACTGAATAGAGACAATTACAGCATGTAAGTTTTCAGATATATAGATAATACCCCAAAATTCTAGCCACAGATCGGAGTAAACATTGAGCACTTAAACTGATCCCTTGAAAATGAGAATTTTCTGGGTGGTAAGGAGCAATTAAAGAGAAAAGATAAAAAATAAATTTCTCATACAAATATAAAATTAATATAGTTCAAGGTTTTCTTTAAATCACTAATTAGCAAGTCAATCAGTAGGAAGGTACCACCAGTTCAAAGGGGATTTCAAAGGACCCCCATAAGCAGACACTCTGGAAAGTGAAAGGAACTGACTTAGAGATGCCGAGCTGGTAAACATCCAGAGCAGAGCCATCGAAGGTGTCCAAGAATAACATGCCTTTTCGCTTCTAGATATGAATCATTTGGAATCCTGTTGGTTTCTTACAACTCACAATGTGGTTTAATAGGTCGAAGATAAGGAGAGGTGCAGCCCCTACAGAAACTGAAAATTCAGAGAGATGCACTAAACAGGATACCCAGTAATCTTTTCTGCCTATTTCAATGTGTTTCAAATTTTCCCTGACAAGAGGGGAAATTCCTGACAATTTTTGCCACATTTCAGGGCTCCTGACAGTTTACCATGAAACATACTGCTATGAGTCAGAGCACACCCTCCACTACAGAACACCCACTCACAAGCCACACTCTCCAAATCGTAAGCTGGAGGAAGAGGTTGGCCTTACCCAACTCAAAAGATGGCAGTTATTTTGACTCCTCCACAAACCATGGAAAGGTGGGGCATAAAGACACTGCCCCAAGTAACAAAATGATGGAATTCCCCGAAAACTTCACACTGTAAATATGTGGGAACCAGGAAACAACCCAAAGAGTAATAGAGAGTAATTGCTCCTCATCACTGAACACTTAGGGAAGACTGCCCCTTGACAGAAATCATGGCAGACCACACACACACACACACACACACACACACACACACACACACATATGCACACACTCACATGCTCGCATATTCACGTGCTCACCAATAAAGGTATCAGCACAAACTCTCCAGTAACAGAAACTCAACTTGTGTTATCTTACACCTAAAACACAAAATGTCAGGATACACCCAAGTAGCTACTGGGTGCCCACAGTATGCCCTGACAAAAACTGTCTCCTTAACCAACCTTTAGTCAGGCTCCTTTGAATCCTCGTCCCAATGAATCCTTGACCTTGGGACTTCCTTGTTCATCTTTGCATCACCCCATTTCAGCAAGAATCCTGTCCCGTCGGTTTATCCCACTCAGCCGTGATGTTTCCTCTTAGTAATTTTCCATCCATTGACCTTCACCCTGCACCTTGCCTGTAAATCTCCGTTTGTCCATGCTACACAGTAACTGGACCCAGTTCTGTACTGAGATTTTTTCCCCTATTGTAATAGTTCCTGAATAAAATCTGTTTTTTCCACTTGAACTGCTGATAAGCTCTGGTTTTCTCTGAAACATCCAAACACAAAGGTCATTTACACTGTGAAAGACTCATGGTGCTCACAGAAAACCTGGGGTATCATCTCCCAGCTATGACAACTGTTATAATTTAACTACATATAGACTAGAAGTGTTTCAAATAAATCACATATATAAAAATAATAAAAATCACACATATAAAAATAATATATAAAAATACGCATATATAAAAATAATACGCAAGATATCTTGACATTGTATTGACATTACACATTATTTTTATATATTGACTTTTATATATATGATTATTATATATTATATATATGATTTATACATAGAACAATATATTTTTATATATAAACATTTTTATATATATATATATGTCATTCTTTACTATGAGGTACTTAATTATTAAATAAGAACTATGGTCTAAGTATGATGAGGGAAATTTAAAATAAATATAACACAGAGTCCCTGAACTCAATAAGTTCATGATTTTGTTGTAGTAGATAAGACACAAACATACAACATATAACTTTATAAGGAACAATAAAGTTTAAGGGCTCCAATGTAAAACAGTGTTATCACAAGTCAGTGTGCAAGTAAAAACTATCTGGGGAAAATTACCAATAAAAACCCTTAAACACTCCCATAAAGTACAATGTTGTACCACTGCTCAACAGACTCATCACAGCCAATTTTCCTTAAGCCCTCTATCAGATACCAATTACTTAGTAACCCAATGGCTTGCATTTTAAGGCCATGTTTTCTAGAAAATAAGGTAAATGTGCATGATGTGATCTACTACGATTATGATTTCTGAGTCAGAAGACTTGCTGTGAGCTGGAACTACCCGGAAAGGGAGGCAGTATTTGGAACTATTCTAGTGCTTACCAGTTCCTTTGTAAACAGCAGCCTTGACAGGATGCAATAAACAGCGAGATCAAGCCTGGAGATAATGTGCAGAAGATACTCAGTGAAATACATTAGGCTAAGGGTGGATAGAGAGGCGAGTGAGTAAGTGAGCTAATGAGAAAACAAACCAACCAATGAACAAAGCTGTCTGGTCTTTTGCACCCTGAGATTTGTTCATGTCACTGGCCAACCAATGAAAAACTCAGCTCCCTGGTGCTCCCTGCCTATCCTCTTCAGTCAATTAAGACTTGACCCGAGTTCATTATAAAGACCCAGTGGACGAACACAAGTTCTAGTACAGAATCAAAAGCAGTGAAAGTGGGGAAGACCTCTGGCCTCAATAAAGAAAAACTGCTGATACCTAAGAGAACACACACGTAGGGAAGGGGCAGCAGAAGCCACTGTAATTTCTTTCCTTTATATATGGTTCCTTCTCTTTGAATATTTATGAGAAATGTTGAGAACAGCATAGCCTTATATATGATGAGACTGCAATTCCTCTGGGGAAAAGGTCCTCAAATTTAAGTGCTCAGCAAAGTGCTGGCACCCTTATTTGAGAAAGTGAGACAGCAAACAGGAAGAAGGTAGAGGGCCTGAGACTGTGTGGTGCACGGCACAAATATTTCAACTCTAATTCCAGTAAATGAGCGTCCTCATCCTACTGTGTGGGGAGGTAAAAGCATGAGAATACTGAATGCAGACACATATGCAAGTTCTAACAAGAACTTCCTTAGCCTACATTATCAAGTATATGAGCACAGTGGCACTGTGCAGAAATATTTATATTCTGATTTTTCTTTTATAAAAGGAACCTGACGTTACCATGGGAACCTAAGTCTAAGTAATATGTATCTGGTCTATTTATGACACATCCTTTTCTCTACATTTGTAGACACTGCTGCTTTTTAGAAATTATTTTGAAAAAGTTCATGTTTTAAACCTGAGTTCCGTGTCTGTCTTCCTAAACAACATCTTAGAGGTACTTGATTCAATTTGTAATTCAGTATATATATTTACTGAGCACCTCCCATGTGCCGCCATGTAAATGCTGGGGATACCACAGTGAACAAAAGAGCCCTGCTCTAGTGAACTTACATTTTAGTGGGAATGAAAGTGCACAGGGTTTCTCGGAAAAAGCCAGCTGAGACCACTCTTCTTCTACGACTCTCGGCACAGGTTTATAAAGGGGCAGGAAGGAACTGGGAACAACAGGCCTGGATCCCAGTCTCACCTCTGCCAGCGCTAAGCTGAAGACCCTGAGCAACTCAACTAACTCCCTGCATCTTGGGTTCCTCTTAATTTTTAAAAGGAAACTCTGTGCTTGTAGTATTATAGGCTGTATTTCATATTTTCATTGTTCTTGATTAAGAGAAACCAACCATCTCCTGCACTGTCATGCACTGCCAGAGCACATTTCAAAAAACAGCATTCTAAAAAAAGTCTACCTATGAAGAAATGAAAGTGATTCTTCTCGAGAGACCTGTTGCTTGACAATTTATAATAAGATCAACATTAGAAATATTAATTTCAGGGGGGATCAAGACGGCAGGAGAGTGAGTGGAAGTCACACTGATCTCCTCCCAGGAACAATTTGGAATTACAATTAAATTGTGGAGAAATCACCCGGAGCAAATGACTGAACAGTAGTGAGAGAGAAGCCTTATAACCTTGGACAGACAGAAGAATCAGTTCAGCACAACCTGACTGGTAAGGAGTGCAGCGGAGATACAAGAACACTGGCTGGGCACCCTCAAGTGGCAGCACCACAGGGATATTTAAGTGGCCAGCTGGATCCCCCAGAAAAGACCAGGGTCTAAACCACAAGCATGAATCCCCGGCCTACAGCACCAGAGCCCGAAAAGTACACAGGTAACAGCCAGCTGCAAAAAGCTGCACGGCTTCCCTCTGCCAGAGACAGGTGGATGGAGACTGAAAGAGCCATTTAAAGGGCCAACGCATACATTTTCATCTGCAGCCACTTACCCTGGGCTCCAGCAAAGGTGGAGGCAGAGTGGCCTAGAGACGCCTGAGCAGAGACTGGGGATGGAGACTTTGGGGAGAGGACTGAGAAAGTAGCAGCCGGGATCCCAGTGCTGAGTCAGCCCCCATTCAGCAGCAGCCATCTTGCTCAGGCAGACAACTCCCCTGAGTGGCAGCCTGAGAGGAAAATATAACCCCACCCCCAGGAGGGACTCTGCCCTGGCCCTGTGGTGCTTAAGCCTGACTGCTGAGTGCAGAGTGGCAGCCACAGACAGTAGATCCCTGTGAAGGGAGGGCAGAGTGGACTAGAGAAGCTCAAGGAGACACTGGGGATGGAGACTTTGGAGAGAGAACTGAGAGAGTAGCCTCTGGGATCCCGATGCTCAATCATCCCCCATAAGACAGCAGCCATCAGCCTCACACAGACTGCTCCCCCTTGAGCAACAGCAGCCTGAGGGGAAACATTAGCCCCGACCCAAGGAAGGAGTCTGCCCTGCCATATGGTGCTTACGCCTGACTGCTGGGCTCAAGGTGACTAGATTAACAACTAAAGGAGACAGCCCCAGAGAGTACATCCTAGGGAGTCTAGAGCAGGCTGCCTAAGGTCAGACAGGGTCAACATCTGATATCACCAGAGGTGGATTGAGAAAGAAAAAACAGCGGTCAGTACCAGAGGCAACGGAGACAAAATCAACTGTGGTCTTCTCTGATTTGTGACTTCTTCTTTATTACATAGCTGTTTAACATTCATTTCTTGTCCATCAAGTTGGTGCATATTAAGTCACTAGATTTTATACTATAGTTTATTTCTCTCCTTGCCTATAATAGTCTTAATCTCTGTACAGCCTTATTAATACTGGTTTATTTGCTGTTGATAGTGGGATTGCAGGGGGCTGTTATTTTTGCGGACATGGGTTTGTTTCCTGGGCTTTGTGGTTTTGTTCTGGCAGCCAAATATTGGGAAGAAAACGAAACAATCCCAATCAAAAGGAAAGGAGAAATCCCCAGAAGTACTACTAAATGAAACAGAGGCAAGTAAGCTATCAGATATTGAGTTCAAAACAATGGTTATAAGGAAGCTAAATGAAGCCAGTGAGCTCAGTGAGAATTACAAAAAACTACAGGAAAACTACCAGGAACTTACTACAAACTATACCAGCATGAAAAAGGACATAGAAACTATCAACAAGAACCAAGAAGAAATGAAGAATACAATATCTGAATTGGAGAACACAGTAGAAGGAATTGAAAGCTGGCCAGATAAAGCAAAGAGTTGAATCAGCGAGCTGGAGGACATGTTAGAAAAAAACTCACAGAAAGAGCAAAAAAAATGACAAACGGCTCAAAAAGAATGAAGAGGGGTTAAAGGAAATGCAGGACAACATGAAATGTAATAATATCTGTACAATAGGAATACCAGAAGGGGAACAAGAGAGCAAGGGATAGAAAAACTGTTGGAAAAAGTAACAATGGAACACTTCCCTAATGTGAGGAGAGAAAAAGTCACACAAGTCCAGGAAGCACAGAGGATCCCCCAATCAAGAGGAACCCAAAGAGCCCACTCCAAGACACATCATAATTAAAATGCAGATATCAAAGACAAACAGAGAATCTTAAAGGCAACAAGGGAGAAACAGGAAGTAACATAAAGGGAGCCCCAATAAGGCTAACATCTGACTTCTCCACAGAAGCACTATAAGCCAGAAGGGAATGGCAAGGAATGTTATGAATAATGAAAAAGCAAAGGCCTGTAACCAAGACTACTCTACCCAGCAAGGCTCTCAATTAAAATGGAAGGTGAAATAAGGAGTTTCCAAGACAAAAGAAGGCTAAAAATATACACCTCTACCAAACCAGCATTGCAAGATATGATGAAGGGACTGCTTTAAGATGATGAAGAGAAAGAGTGAGAGAAAGAGGAACACAAGTACAAAGGGAAAAAATGAATAAGTACCTATCAACAATAACTTTAAATGTAAATGGATTACATGCTCCAATTAAAAGACATAGAGTACCTGAATGGATAAAAAACAGGACCCACACATGTGCTGCCTTCAAGAGACCCACCTCAGAACAAAAGACCTACAGAGACTGAAAGGGTTGGAAAAAAATATTCCAAGCAAATGGACAAGAAAAAAAGCCAGGGTAGCAATACTTACATCAGACAAAATAGACTTCAAAACAAAGGCCACAAAAAGAGACATAGAAGGACACTTCATAATACTCAAAGGAATACTCCATCAAGAAGACATAAACATTGTAAACCTATATGCACCCAACACAGGGACACCCAAATATAAGAGAAAAATCCCGGAGGACTGCAAGAAAGATATAGACAGCAACACACTTAGAGCAGGGGATTTTAATACCCCATTTTCAACAATAGTTAGATTACCCAAACAAAATATCAACAAGGATATTGTGGAACTGAATGATGCGTTACATCAAATGGACTAAACTGATATATATAGAACCTTGCATTCCCAAAGAAGCAAACTACACATTCTTTTCAAAGGAACATGGAACATTTTCAAAGACAGACCACATGATTAGGACACAAAACAAGTCTCAACAAATTTAAGAAAATTGAAATCATATCAAGCATTTTCTCAGACCACAAGGGTATAAAAATAGAAACCAACCTCAAGCAAAAAATTAAAAACATTCAAACTCATGGAGACTGAATAGCATGCTTTTAAACAATGAATGGGTCAATAATAAGATCAAGGAAGAAATCAAAAAGTTTCCAGAAACATAAAAATGAACATACAACAGTCCAAAACGTATGGGACACGGTGAAGGCAGTCCTGAGAGGAAAATTCATAGCAATACATGCCTACCTAAAGAAGACAGAAATGTTTCAAATAAACAATGTAAGGTCCACAAGAACTGGAGAAACAACAACCAACAAAGCCCAGAGTGAGCAGAAGGGTGGAAATAATCAAGATCAGAGCAGAACTGAATGACACAGAGACTAAAAGAACAACTGAAAGGATCAATAAATCCAGGAGATGGTTCTTTGAAAAGATAAACAAAATCGACAAGCCTTTAAGCAGACTCATCAAGGAAAAAAGGGAGAGGATGCAAATAAAATCAGAAATGAAAGAGGAGAAATTAAGACTGACACCACAGAAATACAAAGGATTGTAAAAATTACTATGAAAAACTATATGCCAAGAAATTTAAAAACCTGGATGAAATGGACAATATTCTAGAAAAATATAATCCTCCAGAACTGAATGAAGGAGTAGAAAGCCTGAACAGACCAATAACAGCTGGTGAAATTGAAGTAGTAATCAAAAAAACTCCTGGCAGACAAAAGCCCTGGACCAGATGGTTTCACAAGAGAATTTTACAAAACATTAAGGAAGAGCTAATGCCTGTCCTTCTCAGACTATTCCAAAACATCCAAGAAGAGGGAAGACTTCCATACTCTTTTTATGAGGCCAGCATCATCCTAATCCCAAAATCAGATAAAGACACAACAAAGAACGAAAACTACAGGCCAATATCGCTAATGAACATAGACACTAAAATCCTCAACAAAATATTGGCAGACTGCATCCAGCAATACATTTAAAAGATCATGTACCACGAACAAGTGGGATTCATCCCTGGGATGCAAGGATGGTACAAGATATGCAAATCAATAAATGTAATCCATCACATAAACAAAAGAAAAGACAAAAATCACATGATCATATCAATAGATGTGGAAAAAGCATTTGATAAGGTACAGCACCCATTTATGATAAAAACACTCACAAAGTGGTAATAAAGGGGGCATACCTCAACATAATAAAGGCTATCTATGAGAAACCTACATCTGACATTATACTAAATAGGCAAATACTAAATGCTTTCCCACCAAGATTAGGAAAAAGACTGGGATGTCCACTTTCACCACTTCTATTCAACATAGTATTAGAAGTCCTAGCCACAGTCATCAGACAAGAAAAAGAAATAAAAGGCATCCAAATAGGAAAGGAGGAAGTAAAACTGTCATTGTTTGCTGATGACATGATAGTGTACATAAAAAGCACTATAGAGTCCACCAAAAAACTACTCGACCTAATAAGTGAAATTGGCAAAACAGCAGGATACAAAGCCAATATTCAGAAATCAAAGGCATTTTTGTACACTAAAAATGAAATATCAGAATCAGAAATCAGGGAAATAATCCCATTTACTATAGCAACAAGAAAAATAAAGTACCTAGGAATAACTTAACCAAGGAGGTTAAAGATCTGTACTCAGAAAACTTCATAATGCTGAAGAAAGAAATTAAGGCAGACACAAATAAATGGAAGCATATACGATGTTCATGGATTGGAAGGGTTAACATCAACATAATGTCCATACTACCAAAAGCAATTTACAGATCCAATGCAATCCCTATTAAAATACCAATGACATATTTCACAGATATTAAACAAACATTCCAAAAATGTTTATGGAATCATAAATGACCCCGAATAACTGCAGCAATTCTGAGAAAGAAGAACAAAGTAGGAGGGGTCACAATACCTGACATCAAACCATATTATAAGGCCACAGTGATCAAAACATTCTAGTACTGGCATAAGAACAGACACACAGATCAATGGAACAGAATAGAGAGCCCTGGAATATACATGTCTCTATGGTCAATTAATGTTTAACCAAGGGGGCAGAAGCATAAAATGGAGTAAAAATAGCCTCTTCAACAAATGGTTTGGGAGATCTGGACAGCTACATGCATAAAAATGAAATTCAACCACCAACTTACACCACACACAAAAATCAACTCAAGATGGATAAAACACTTAAATATAAGCCATGACATCATAACTGCCCTATAGGAGAACATAGGCAGAAATATCTCAGATATTCTATGCAGCAATATTTTCACTGATATATCACCTAGAGAAAGGTCATAAAGGAAAGAACAAACACATGGGACTTCATCAAAATCAGAAGCTTCTGCACGGCTAAAGAAAATACCAGCAAAATCAAAAGGGAACCAACTATATGGGAAAATATATTTGCCAATAATACCTCGGACAAGGGTCTGATCTCCAAAATGCATAAAGAATTCACGTGACTCCACTCCAGGAAGACAAACAACCCAATTAAAAAATGGGTGAAGGGCCTGAACAGACACTTCTCCAAGGAGGACATACACAGGGCCTAGAGACACATGAAAGGATGCTCAGCAACACTAGTCATCAGAGAGATGCAAATTAAAGTCACAATGAGATACCACTTCACACCAGTCAGAATGGTCATCATAAACAAATCAACAAAGAACAAGCGCTGGTGAGGATGTGGAGAAATGGGAACCCCAGTACACTGTTGGTGGGAAGGCAGACTGGTACAGCCACTGTGGAAAACGGTTTGGAATTTCCTCAAAAAACTAAAACTAGACTGCCTTTTGATCCAGCAATTCCACCACTGGGATTATACCCGAAGAATCCTGAAACACCAATTCAAAAGAACCTATGCACCCCAATGTTCAGAGCAGCACAATTTACAATAGCCAAGAATTGGAAGCAACCTAAGTAGCCAACAGTAAATGAGTGGATCAAATAACTGTGGTACATTTACACAATGGAATACTATGCAGCAGAAAGAAAGAAGGAGCTCCTATCTTTCACAACAGCAAGGATGGAACTGGAGAGCATTATGCTAAGTGGAATAAGCCAGGCGCTGAAAGACAGATACCATATGAACCCACCTATAAGTGGAACCTAATCAACAAAATAAACAAGCTAGCAAAATATAACCAGCAACACTGAAATAAAAAAACAAACTGACAGTAACCAGAGGGTAGGAGGGAGGGGGATAACAGGGGAATGGAGGGAAAGGGTCATCAAGGAACGTGCATAAAGGATTCATCGACAAATCAAATGGGGGAAGGACTGATGGTCGGAGGTAGGGA
>PVJD01017241.1:0-18169 GCA_004026545.1 Mormoops blainvillei
GACAAAGACAACTGAGGGGGGAGGACTGAATGTGGGGGATGGTGTCGGTAGGGCAGAGGAGAGAAATGGGGGGGAAATGGGGACAACTGTAATTGAACAACAATAAAAAATATTTTTTAATAAAAAGCAATTCATTTTCCTAATGCTCGACAAATTTGAGATACTAACACCTATGTCATAGGATTGTTTTGAGGATGCAATGACATAAGGTGAAAGTACCTACCATAACATGTGACAGGTTCCTAAAACTGTCTGCCTACTTGTCACATGAGCCAAGCTGTTTCCACAATTATATTCCTGGATTAAAATGTTGCATTTCATATGTTACCCTGGTCTATGTTCTCATCAAAGCAGTTACCTGCTTCGATTTGGTTCCTTAGTGGTGTATTTATTTACCCTAACTAATGAGTGCTATTTAAAAGAACCAAATCACTCCTAATTAAATTCCTCACACTTTTCAGTTTCCTCCTCTCTATGTCTCATGTTGGCAGTAACTCTGGATCTCTCTAAAATGAACAGAACTATCAGGCGCATTGTTATAAATGGACAAAAACAAGAAAAAGATTTCCAGGGACCTATTCTGCGTCCCCTCTTATTAAATTGAGTAGAAACTCAATAACAACCCATGCATGTGTTTGGTTGTAGATAAACTATACCTGAGCAGCCAATCTTGTCCCTCCATATCAAATAGATATAAATAATAGCTAATATTTGTAGACATCTTAAGTTTTAAAAAGTGTTGCAAACTTACCAAAAACTCTATAAAAGATAAGGACACAGAACTTTGTTGCACACTTCGTTCTGGCTGGCCAGTCACCATCCTGGGAACTTTACACACGTGTTCTCATCGAATCTTTATGTCAACCTTGTTAAGGGTGTTTTTACTACTACAGGTCACCAGTGAGTACAATAAGGCAGGGCAAACTTACACACCTTGTTCTGGATTATACAGATATTCAGTAGTTGAATTCAACACATCATTTTAAACTCTGGGCTCTGTTTGCCAGAGAAAATAGATCAATTCCCTTAATGGTCTTAGGAAAGCCATTCTCTGTGAGTTCAAAGGGGAAGAAACTTTGTAGGAAACATGCTTTATAAGCTCCTATTCACATTTCCCTCTGATCAGTGCTTCTGTATCTTGTCATTGTGGCCACTTGGGAGGAAGGTCTACAACTTCATCTTCACTGGACTGTTCACAGTGCCCAGACAGCACCTGAATATTATAATTTTTAAATGAAGGCTCATGGAACTTTCTAAAGTAAAAATAATTAATGAGATATAACATGCATGTATAGCATACATATGTGTGTATATGTGTACATACACACATGCCCAAAATGCACAGAAATTTATAGAATTTTAAGATGAACCCACCTCCAAGGATTAAGACATTTTTCCATAGCCAGATAGTGAATGGAAAACAGCAGGAGCAGGTGTTTAAGTAACTGCCCAGCTCTTACCCATTGGATGGCCTCTTCTGCCTTAATTTAGTAAAATCACCTATGTTTTCCATATATGTGAAGACACGATAGAAAGCATTTTAATTCCATGTGGAACCAACTCACTCAGAAAAGACAGTGGTGACCAACCTAGGGAATGTCTCTTGCTGTTTTCTAGCATGTTGCTTCTAATACATGTTCGTATTTGCCATTCTAGATTGGACAGACCACTGTTGCCTTTCTTGAGAAAAATGAAAGGAATAACAATATGTTTTCATATTTGCCACTAAGCCATTCTCCCAACAAGCATTTAGTAGGCATTTAAGACATTTCAGTCCCTGCCTAGTCTCTTGACCTATCAAGCTAAATGAAACCTGTTCTCTACCAGTGAGGGGTTTTCCAGTCAAGAGAGGAAGAGGAAGACATCTCCAACTAACTACTAAATAGACAGTTAAATAGACTTATTTAACAATAAGTACACTGGAAGCAGAGGAAACAGGACACTTTCACATGAAAATTCGAAATGGGTTCTTGAAGGATGAAGCGAAAGTCCAAGCTGAAGGAGAGGGTATTCCAAATCTAGGAACACGTAGAGCCAAAGGTCAGCATCCCGAAAATGCTTCTCATGCTCAATGAATGAAGAGCCCGGAGCTTGCTCTAGCACTGGGGGGACCCACAGATACAGGGCAGACCAAGCAAGCCACGCAGGTTGAAGACATCTTTGCAGCCACACTAAGGCACTTGGACTTTCTCCCACAGCTGATAGGAAGCCTGAATAGTTTCATGACACAGAGCTGTATCCCTAACTCTGCCTTTTTGGAAGAACATGAAGAATGAACCACAGGGAAGTGCATGTGGAGATAGTCAAGGCAGTTTCGATGTTCTACAAATGCCGAACGTGAGGGTTATGGTAAAAGAGTGAAGACAAGACATCAGTGGGAAAGAGGTCTTGACCTGTGTGTGGAGTGCAGTAGAGAAAGAAGTTTAGAATAACACAAGTTTCCGTGGATTGGGCAACTGGACTGGGCAATTGCTGTTCGTCAGAAAAAGAAAGAGGAAATGGGAGAGGACATCTGTGACCCCAGTCATGGGGCAAATGTCCAGTAGGACATGGGTCCTGACCCCCAGTCCTTTTTTTAAAAAAAAGGAACATGCAAATAAAATATGAATGAAGTACAAATCAAAGCATGTGTGGACCTCTGCCCAAGAATCTTTTTTTTTTCCCAAGATAGTAGGGAAAAGAATCGTGGAATGAAAAGGACAGGGATTCGGGATTTTGGGTTTCATTAACAATTCTGCTCAGTAAGTTCTGCGTGACCTTGAATTAATTAACTTCCTGCACTTCTGCTTTCTCATACGTAAAAAGTGTCAATAAAAGGAACTGATGTGATTTGTTAATTGAAAATGTTTGTGGAAATTTAAGACAAAAGATACAGAAAAACCTCTAAGTCATATTAAGAAGTCAACGCTGTCTTCAGTCCGGCCTTGTGGAGGCCAAGGTGGGGAGCCCCAGGTCCCCTCTGGCCATGAAGGCTCCACTCCCCGTGCTGTTGGGAGTGTCACTCCCTCAGAACCTACTGCACCTGAAGGGAACTGCCTTGCCCAAAGCTATGGGCTCTTGAGGAAGTTTAAATCCAATGATTGATCTACTCCAGGGCATAAAGACTCCAACCTCTTGTCTCAGCTAGGGATGACTCTGGAAGGACATTCCTTCTTCAGAGCTCCCCGTGGAGTCCCTTAACTCTCTGCTGAGGCAGTCTCATGGCTCCACTACTCTCTCCTTGGAATCTCTCTCCAATTCAGAGATTCCAAGGGAGCTCCCAAACAAATTTCCTGCCTGCTAATCTACATCAAAGAGTTCACTTCCATGGAAACTCAACTTGTGACTAACCTGTGTCCCAGGGCACCCAGACACACATATCTTGGAGAACATCCCAACCTCTAGATTTATGTCTCTGCCCCTTTCTAATAACAAATGCTACCTGTCTGTCCATACTACTCCTTCTAAAATAACTAAGAGTTTCTCAGTCTCCACACTCATGACATTCTGGACAGGAGAATTCTTTGTCAAAGGGTTGTTCCATGCATTGTAAGAAGTATGGTAGTGACTCTGGTCTCTGCCCATTGAATGCCAGTTGCAACCCCTCCCCAAATTATGATAATCAAAAATGTCCCCAGACACTGTCAAATATCCCCTGGGCTACAAAGTTACCCCCATTGAAAAACACTGACCTACCTTATGTAACATAAGTGTGTGTTGAGCATCAACAGTTGATATTGACTTTCATCAATTCTCTAGATGTTTGCTTGATAGCGAGGACTCCTTTGGAGACCCAATGCCTTAGCATGCTGGGATGCATTTCTATGATAAGATTCTTTGGAACCCTTCCAATGACACCACCAAGTTGTCTGCCTGATCCCCTGAAAATAAAACCCAAATTGGTACCTTTTTTAAAACTCTTTATGGCGGACCAGGCTTTGAGAAACATCAGCACTTAGGGTTACATGCGTTATTTTAAAAAAAAAACAAAAAACAGGTTGTTCAGATTAGCTTCTAAAGCTATAATTTAAGTACCGCATTCACATAAGATTATCAAAAAAATCATAATGGGAGATATGACCTGCTTACCTACCAAGGGAACTCTGGGACATTAGGTCAAGCTACCAAATTTCTTTAGGATGAACTGTATGGAATCCTAATATTTCATCATTTTAACCATTATAAAAATGATCATTTCATAAGATTCAACCTAATATTTAACCAAAATATGCCATAATTAAGGTTATAAAACAAAATTTTTATGTTATCTCTGTTTGGTTGTGGTTGGCAGGAAAGATTTTTAGGTTCCATCCAGATTCAAAAGAAAAATTTTCTATTATCAATTAATGCTTTTTACACAGGGCTGGGAAAAAAGGCACACCTCGTGCCTTGCATTTCCATCCTTTCTTGAAAGAAAAGAGTATTAGAACCCCTCCTACCAAATCTTTGGGGCAGAAGGGAAATGTGGAGGAGAGCAGATGCCTGAGGAAGACCGACGCACACGGGAATAATCGAGGTGCACGCAGTCTGCCTTCTCAGTTTCCCGGAGTCTCTGCTTCCTCCGTGACAGAAAGAAATAATTCTGAATGGACACAGGATGGTCCAGACAAACGTCTTCTGAACTAAGTAATAAAAATCCAGGCTGGGTCTCTCTTTAATACTCTACAAAATCGCCAGGCTTGCGGTTTCTTTTCAAAAGGTGCTCTTGATCCCAAAGTAGCCTCTTTTGATGGCACATATAAAACAGGCTGATTGCTTCAATCCAAGCACAAGGAAGAGGTGCTGCGCCATAAGCTGCTGAGTTTATTGTAAAGTTTAACTGAGTCAGATTGCAGCCACCCTCTCTTTCTGGCTCCACCATGATTAGCAGCTGGAGAGACCTTTCGCAGATCAAGCGCTGTGCTTTGTGCTGAGATTGGTTACAAATGTGGGTGTGGCTTCCCCCGGGCTTCTAAGGCTTGTCATGAAACGGAGAATTCAGAAAAATTAACAGTAATCTCCACTTGCTGACAAAGAAGAAAGCTGTATTGGGTGTCATGAGAACTCTAGGGAATTCCAGCTGGACCAGGAGGGTTGGGATGGAGAAAGAGGCAACAGTTTATAAATTCCCCACAGGGGGACAAGGGATGTGAGCTGGGTTTATGAGAAATGAGTAGGTTTGCCATGTTGATGAGAATGGTAGGAAGGGGAGGGCACTCAGGAAATAGGTATAGAATAGAGTCAGGAACCCGCCAGGCATGCACTGAAATTCGAAGTCAGCTAAGGCAAAAGCAGAGGGTGTGGGGGGCAGGTGGTGCTGGAGGCTGTGTCACTGTCACTGCCAGCTGTGCATTCTATTGTCTTTGCTCAGAATTGACAGGCTGATGAATCCCTGCTCCAGGGTCTTAATTATTCTCTCCTCCAGTTTCACTAACCCACCAATAATGTTACCTGCAGAATAAAGCGTAAAACAAGTTCTTTAAGGTGGCAAATGGAGCCCTTCGTCACCTGGTGCCCAATCTTGCCTGGTTGCATCTCCTGTTACCCCCTCATTCATCCAATCATCCGTTCAACAAAGATTTAGCTGGTAGCATCTATATTTCAGGCATAGTATGAAATGTCTGTGCAACCAAAAAGGCACTGTCCCTCCCTTGCGACAATTATTTGCTAACACAAAAAAGTATGTATACATGTACATATATATATAATGATTACATTTCATGCATGATGAACTCTGGCGTGAATAAACTTCATGCCATTCACCACAGGTACCCTGAGATCGTACACACAGCCTTGTACATCCCATTTTCTTTTCTCAGAGTGTCCTTTCCTCCTTGACAAGCTGATGAATCCCTCCCCATCCTCATACCACTCTGCTTCATTTCCTCTGGAAATCTTCCTGGAACTGAGCCGCCTGCTCTCAGAACACACTGTACCTTACCTCCTCATGGTTCTTGCTATTCGGTTAAGCAACCACTGCTGGCTTATCTGCAGGTGGAATACTGAAGAGACTTAATAGCTGGTGTGGCAGGAATTTTAACTAGCCCTAATTGATGTTGCCAACCGACACAGTCCTACCAGTGTGTGCCAACTGGATTTCAACCCTTCCGCCTACTGGGCTGTGGTCCCTGGGCTTTTGGGAAGTTCAAGTGTGCACTCCCAGTGCGCAGCATGCAGCTCACCCTCAGTGACTTTCCTGAATGAATGGAGAACTGGTTCTTCCCTAACACTGACACAATCTCTCCACTCTGCCTTCTTCGCAACTGTGTCGGCGACTGGTTTTTGTAGTAAAAGTGGTAGAGAAATGTCCGGTGCTCTAACAGGAAGTATTACTGCCCTGGGAAGGTTGGGTCTAATCCGAACAGTGCCCTGGCCTCTGTCGCCCCTATTCTTTGCAGCCTCACGATGCCTGAGCTTTTTCATAGTTCAGGACGAGGCATAGGCAGGATGCAGGAGCTCCAGAGAAAAATAAAATGATAATCTGGTTACTTCTTATTAATACCGATAAAAACTACAAGGTGTCTTTTCCCCTCATGCATGGGCTCTAGTTCAAGTGTCAAGTTTTTATTTTTTTAATTATGTTTTTTATTTTTGGGAAAACAATTGATAATGGGTTTGGGGGGGTTTGGTATATTTTATTAAGTATGCTATTACAGTGGTCCCATTTTTCCCTTCTTTATCCCCTCTGCCCTGCACCCCATTTCGTCATCCCTACACCTCTTAGTCTATGTCCATGGGTTGCACACACCAGTTCTTTGGCTTCTTAATTTTGCACACTACTCCCAGCCTCCCCCTGGCCACTTTTGCTTGTTTGTTTGTTTATTTGTTTTTGTCAACATTTTCCTGCCACCGCTTTCCCCAGCCCCACCCACCCCCACCTCCCACCCTCAATCCTTCCCCTATTTGGTTTTGTCAGTGGGTCCTTTATGCCTGTTCCTTGATGCATAAGTATACTTTTTAGATAAGTATCACTTTTAGAGGGAACAAGTCCTGGTTTTTTTATGGTTTGGGTTTTGCTTGTTTGGTTGGTTGTTGGTTTCGTCTTGGGTTGTTATTCGGTTTTTTAGCAGCTGCTGGCCGTTGAGGTGTTTTCTGAAGTAGGTTCCAGGGCTGCATGTCAACCGAAGCCAGATATCACATGTGACATCAGGTGGATCAGGAGATCCCAGCAGAGTTAAGGAGCTCTTCATTCCCATACCCTTCAGTACTTAGACCACTAGTAACTTGAAATGAGGAGCCTCCTTCCTTTGTTTATCTTTCTTGTGTATTCCTGCCTCTGTCCCAGCCTACCGCTCAGGGTGAGTCATACACTCAGTGCTCAATACACGCTTCTTCAGGGCAATTACTCTTGGCCTCGAATGGGTCCTGTCTGTTGGTCTTTGTTCCTGGAGTTCTGGACCTGGAGGGAAGTGGTCCCGACCACAGCGTGCACTGGCAGCACCTGAGGAAATCGTGCGGTGGACCAAGTTGCCACAGAGCAGAGCACCTGTCACCAGACACTGTTTGAAGTGGAATGCCATTCAGCATCCTTTTGACAAAGCCCCTCAAAGATGGCCTTCTGCTTGTGCCATTTCCATTCAGAATGCCAGAAGCCTTTCTTGATGTCCTTGTCTTGTCCTTGGGTGAAATCCTCTGCAAAGATGCAGCATTCTTCATTTTCCAGCACTTAACAGTTCTTGAAAGGGCTTTTGCTTCCAACTTTTGTCCATTAGAGAAGACAATAGAACACTCCAGGCCATTAGGCAGCGGCTGACTTTTCCATTCACTGGGACAATGGGAGAACAATAGCTTGCAGAGATTAAGAATCTATCTCAAAATGAAGTTAAGTGTGGAAATATACTTCCAAGCATAGTTTGCTTCTGTTCAACTCTTAAGAATGCACATTCCCTCCTAGGCCATGATTGTACTTCCAGGACTATATCACTTAAAAACTCTCATGTACACAAAATAGAAGAGTGCCTCTTGCCTTAATTTAATAGTGAAAAGTTGGAAACAAGGTAAGTGCCCATCTATCAAGAGAATGAATTTTTAAAATGCTATATTAATATGATGGAATATTCTGCAGTCATCAAAGGGACTAACGCAGATACATGTATCAACAAGCACAGAGTCAAGAAATATAGGACTGAAAATTAAAGCAACTTTCAGAATGATTGTAGGATACCCTTCTATAGCTAAAAAACAAAGCCAATATTACACATCAGGGATTGACACACTTTCCGTAAAAGACAAATAATAAATATTTCAGGGGTTGTAGGCCACATATAATATCTCTCCCATATTATTATTTCATGTTGTTGTCTTTGTTTACAACTTTTTCAACTGTAAAAGCTTTTCTTATCCTGAAGTCTTTGGAGAAACAGACCATGAGCTGGGTTTGTCCCATGGGCCATAGTTAACTTCTGCTGTATATCAGTCGGTGCATATATTTGTATATAAAAGTGTAAGAAAAGATAAAATGTATTCACAGGAGGTTCCTCATACTTCTTACCTCTAAGAAGACATGGAGCAGAATAGAATTGGAATGCAAGACAAAGGGTTATATTTAGCTGGAATGTTTTATTTATTCCATTAAAAATGTGAAGCAGTAGGCAAACTCTCACCAATGTTTTAGTTTGTCATCATGCATGCATGATACTTGGTTTTCATTATACTTCCTGCTTTTCTGCTTTCTAAAATTATTCTCCAAATAAAAGAATAGGTAGGGATCAAAAGTAGTCATCCAGGCCATTTATTCAATGCCAGGTCTGCAGCTTTGCTCAGGAGAAAGCTCCTCGTGAAACCCATTCAGTCTCTGTCAGAGGCGGAGCATATTGGCGAAGCATCTGCCGAGTGAGGCATCTGGTTGGTGCTAGGAGAAGCATTCGACTGAGTCAGACACGCCAATGTGGACCGAATACTCAAGAGGTTTAGAGGCACAGGAGAGAAGATGCTCACATACCAGTAGCACCACACATAACAAGGAATAATATTTTCCCAAACAGACACTCCAGCCACAAGTCATAGGAGCTCACTTCTGGACCACGAGAAGCCTGGGCTGCCACCCCCAGGATGCTCAGCCTGGTACCCACCACCTGTGGAAAGTCACTGAACATTGATGAGAAAGGATGTGATAAGACCAAGGAGGATGGTCATTTCTTAAGATTTCTTTTAACAGTGTGTTTGTGAATAAAAGAGGAGGGAAACTAGAAGAGGGAGGCAAGGCCGCCAGGCAGAGCTGTTGAGAAGACTGGAGTGCTGGCTCCCTTTGGGAAGTGGAGGATTCTCTGAAAGCCCATCCCCAAAAGTCATTACCAACAGCTACAGCTCAGGGGTGGGGGGAGGGGGGGTGCGCAAACTATTATGTTAAATGCCACCTGGAGAGAAAGAAGCAGTGAGAAAAGGAAGATACAGAAGTCATCTGGTGGGGGCTCAGCTGTGGTGTGAGGGTGGTAGGGACAGGTCTGAGAGAGCATTTCCAGTGATTTTCAGAGGCCCAGAAAACACAGCAATATGGCAGCAGCTCACCAGGCAATGCTGTGTGTATATCCAAGGCCTCATTTGAGGGACTTCTTGGTTCTTTCTGAAGCCGATGCAACTTGTGAGGGGCCCTGCCCTGCACCCAGCTTTTGTCCTGTAAATTAGGCAGGTTTGTTTTTATGTTTCTTTTGCTTTTTACCAATTTCTTTGTCCAGAGGCATTAGGCTTATGTCAGTCTCTCTTATTTTTCTAGCCAAGAAGTCAAGAAAGCACAGACAGAAGGGGAAATCTAGAAAGTTGCCAAAATGAGGTATTTTGCCCCGGTAATCTCCTCCTCACAAGGCTACTGGGAGATGAGACAAAGAGCATGAAAACACTTTAAAGTGCAAAGAAATATGACCAAAGGTAGTACTCTAATTATTAAATGGTGTAAAGACAAAAATAAGGCATCCCTAAATTCTAAGATATAGCCAAATAAAATGAACATGTAATGAAAAAGATCAGATATCTTCAGGAACCTATGTGCAACTGACTCATCCCTCAGGAAAAAGACAGAAGAAACAAGACCTTGACAATCTAATCAAAGGCCCCCTTAACTGCTTTAAAAAAAGTCAAAGTTCTAAAAGTATATAAAGAAAAATTGCTTAAATAAAATGGGTCTGGTGCAAGAGGAAGCTTGGGAGAGGAGGGGCAATGAATATCTGCCTCCTCTGGGCACACCTGACTAGCGGGCATCATGGGTGACACCAGTTATTAGGGTCATTTGGGGGAAGTGAGAACCACTGGGTGAAAGTCGAGGCCAGAAACTGTGACTGAAATTCTTAGTCAAAGACATAGTCCTAGAGAGAACCAAGAGTAGAGCCGCGAAATCCAAGATGAGTTCAAAGACCAATAGCAAGTAAAATATTGAAGAACTAAATTAGGCATGAAAAAGCTAGAGTCCAGAGGAAAGCAGATTTCGTAAAGAGGTGCCAGTAGTAATTCAAGCAGCTCCGATTGCCCTAGCTTGACTTTCCTTGCCACCCCCAGCAGTGTCAGTACAAGGTCACGAAGGACCAATAGCAATAATTAAATTTCCAGCACTGCCCAGAGGAAGGAACTTTTGATCAGAAGGCTAAATATCCAGCTCCCTTAGCAGGTACCTCTCTATTTTGAAGAGAATTATATCCAGTGTAGATGCACCATTAAGAGCCATTAAGAAATCCTAAGTGCATTAAAAAAAACCCAGATTTGTTTGACTTGCTGTTTTAAAAGAAACGTATTCACCAGAAGACTCAAGAATCGTATGCTCTCATGCCAGCTTTTTTTCATTTTAAATTAATAAGTGGTATCCCAGTGTCTGCACTAATCTCTTCTAATTTGGTTAGCATGTGTGCATGCCATGAATAAATCAAATTTCCAAATGTGAAAATCCAAGGACCAGATCCTGGAATAAGGAAATAAAGCACCTTGGAAGCCAGGACCCTCAGGCAACAGCTCTATCAATATTTCACAGTAAATTTACAATGATAGGATTTGCCTCTGGGGTGAAAGAGGTGGTGGAGGGGGAGACTTGTTTTGAACTAGTGATTATTCAAGCTTTGTGGGACAATAGTAGCTAAAGCCAAAGCACCATTGGGCTTTAACTTAGTCGAGATATTAGTGTTTCTTTTGGATATCTTGAAATTCTATCAGAGAAGAATGAATCAAGAAATATGCAGGTTCAAAAGGAAGAATAATTGTCACTCATATATGGAATATAAAATGGAAAGAAACAAATAAACAAACACAAACAAACAAAAAATTCAAAGGCACAAATAACAGTATGGTGGGTACCACAGGGAAAGGGGTGTGGGGGAAATGTAGAAATGAGTAAAGGTGGTCAAAAGATTTGACTTTGGTGATAAACACACAATGAAATATACAAATGATATATTATAGATTTGTACACTTGAACCCTATTTAATTTCATTAACCAGTGTTACCTCAATAAACTTAATTTTTAAAAGTTGAAGATGAATGTATGTGGAAGCCATTAACCTCTCCTTTAGACTTTCCCTGGTATTGTTTGGGAAGCCACAGAGACTTGGGATTAAAAACAAGCAAATGTAAGAACATCCAAGTCTATCATAACACAGTGAAAGTGAAAATGATAGCAGAACTCTCACCTAATTACTGGGACTTTTTAGGCAGCCAGGCTGAAGCAAAAGTCTAGAAACTGACACTTTTAAAGCCAACCATAACCCCAGTCTACCTAGGGTCTATCTTTAAGATCTGGGCTAGTTTCTTCACTAGTTTCTTGCTTTAGCCTGTTCAAAGGCAATACAAACTAATAATGCTTACGTTCCATTATTGAGCAGTCAATAAAAATCTTGAAATAATGTAAGTGTATTAAATGCTATGGGGTTTTTTTTTTACTGAGTTAAAAGATCATCTGTTAATTTGGTGCCCAAACTGCCAACGACCAGTAAGATCTCATAAATGCCATTGACTGACTGCATGGCCATGGCTCAGAAATGGCAGGGCCCATTAAATATTTTAATTAAATCTTTATGCAAATTTTGACATAATATAATGTAGCAAAACTCTTCTTTCCATTTCATGACATTAACCAACATATCTTAGGGTGATTACAATACCCAATCTGCTAACTAATTAGGGAATAATTAGTCAACTTGTGTATTTATGAATGTGCTTCCAGTTTCATAATTGCAGGCTTGTGGAGTCCTGGGAAATATTTGTGCCTGTCAACAGGCTGAAAAATATTAGAACATTGGATACCAAAGCAGTGATATTAAAGATTGGGTCATAATAATCCTTCATGTCTTAATAGCACGTCAAAGTATACAGATAGCCTTTCTACCTACATTAGCTTATTTGATTCCACAACATCTCCTGGGATAAGCATATTGGGACTTTCCTTAACCTCGCATTAGTACCTGGCACATTGTATGCCCTCAATAAATGTTGACTGAATGAATAAAACGAATGAATATTAAGTGCTCGATAAATGGGATGAGGGATGGATGGAAGGATGGTTCGATGGATGGATGGATGGATGGTTGGC
Source organism: Mormoops blainvillei (assembly GCA_004026545.1). Classification (NCBI taxonomy): domain Eukaryota; kingdom Metazoa; phylum Chordata; class Mammalia; order Chiroptera; family Mormoopidae; genus Mormoops; species Mormoops blainvillei. The sequence goes on from PVJD01017241.1 coordinate 12,464, forward strand.
TGGATGGACGGACGAACGGATGGATATAATTTACTCAAGAGAAAAAGGATATATAGTTCAATCTGCCAGAAGTATCTTATCGCCCAGGTTTGATTACTATCTTCTTTATAGGGATAGGTTGAACTATACAGGCACTATTTATGTAACAATGTCTTGGTCTGAATAATGCTAATGTTAGTGCATTTTAATACTCATTTGCCCAAATAATAATATTCATAGAAAATTGTAAGTTGGAATGCTCTGCTTAGCTCTTCCCCAACAATTCTAGAAATATTAGAACTATACAATATGTTCTTTTACCCAAAATTATACAATTAATCTTTAATATAAAACAATACTAGCCTACATGTAGTTGAAAAACCTACTTCTTTTTCTGTGCTACAGATTTCACGTGGGTGAATTTTAGCTGTATTATACTGGTTGAACACAGAGAAAAATCTTTTCTTTTGGTCTTTCCTGAATTGAACAGAGTTTTGGTTTTTCAAGTAAAAGAGATCTTTGCACTTTTGAAGTCAAAAGCAGATGGGGAGGTTGAGAAATAAACTTTTCTGCATTCGGGATAGCCTCACACCAGTTAGTCATTCAAGTTATACTTCCTGCTGGGTTTTCAGGGCAACGTCAAGAAAGTTGAGGCTGCGGCAAGAGGTAAATAAGGGAAGCCCAGGCAAAGGTGAAAATGTTATTCTTTCTCTTCTTTAGCCTCTTAGAGGGTGGGAATCCTGGTTGAGTACACACAGATTTCATTTAATGTGTTCATCTCTTCATGGATGTTGCTCGAATGGAATTCCAGAATTCTTGCAGCCAGTGATGTAAAGCCACATCGTTGTTGGCCCCCATGATTCTGCAGGACAGGCAGGGTAAGTAGCATATTATGTGCACTTTGCAAAAGAAGAAACTGAGGTTTGAAAGGGAAAAATGACTCAGACAAGGTCCCATGTCTTGGCACTGTCTGTAAAAGGTATGAAATGACCCTTTTTTATTATCTATCCATGCAGAACAATATTTTGTTTCAAATTTTCTACCTATGGAGGGCAGTAATTCGTTTAGAACACATGGCAGTTTCTAGCACATTAAAAACACCAAATAAATCAGCCATTATCATTATTATTGTTATTATTACTATATATGCATAGAAAAAATATTGCAAAGAAATATGCATGTCAACAAGTTAGTACCTCTTCAGTGGAAGGATTAGTGGTCAATTATTTTTATGCTTTTCAGCATTTTCTATTATTTTCATTGTGCACCTTTTTAAATAAAAACATAAATATATATTTGTTTTGTAACATATGTAAATTACTAAATTATACATGTAAAATGTGGAATGAGCACAGATAAGATGAAGGATATGCATTTCACTTTAGGGTAAGAACAAACTTTCTGTCACAGAGACCCCAAGAGAAAGGGAATTGCTAAGAAGTCAGCCTTGGTAATGAGCCAACAGCAACTGCTTTGCTATTTTCAGGGAATTTATAAAAGGAACATTTGCACTGGTAGCCCTGAGACTATGTGATCCTACAAATTATATTTAGACATCAGGGTATTCACACTTTAGAGAAGGATCTGTTTCATAATTTACAGGGTCCAGTGAAAAATAAAAATATGGGCCCTTGTTCAAAAAATACTAGAAATTTGAAGACAGGGACAGCAGGGCATTAAACCAAGCACAGGACCTTTCGGAGAGCAGGGCCCTGTTGATGGCACAGGCCACACACCTATGAAGCTGGCCTTGCTTTAGAGTCTGCAGTGTGAAAGCCCTGCCTGCTCAAGATGACTTGCACATCCAGGTGTCTCCTAAAGAGAAAAACAATCAGCAATTCTGGAGGACTTAAAGAATCTAAAGCATATCTTACCCATCAAAAATCCTGTTTGAAGAACTGCTTCATATTACAACGTAAATCAAGTAAGTTACTTTCCCAGGGGAGAGTCCAGGTAAAGAGACCACAGACATTTTACTCATTCTACACAGGACCCAGCTGGAATGAAAGCAGTGGGTTGACAAGAAATACAAGATAAATTGACCAAAAGATGAGTCAACAGCATGTCAGTGATTTCAGCTACATTCTGGATAAGTCAAAGTGGATATACAGTATATCGCTCAGCGGATTAGAGAAAGTTACAACCTAAGTGTCTACCAGTTAAAATACCAGTAGGAAGTGAGCCAATTCGGCCTGCAGAATCCCTGAGTCTCAGCATTTAGAAGCACCAGGAATTATGGAAGGTTTGGGCCACTGGGTGCCAGTGGCAAGACAATAGTACTGATGGAAATACTGAGTAGAGTGTGTTGGAATTTATAGGACCCCTCTCCCATGGCAAGGAAGATGAGGGGCTTATAACTGAATCAAAGAGAATCACTTTGGATTCAGGACCATCAGGCATAACCAGGGACAGGCAAAATAACTTGAGCAGGAAGTTAAATGAAAGTCTACATACTGACTTATGAGACTTTAATAGACTATCTGGAGAGATAACACAGAACATATGGGCTTCTTGAAACAACAAACTGCCGCTGACAAGGAACAACCAGAGAACACTGAAGAGCTCTTGGAAATCAGTAACTTTATAGTCAAAATGAAGTATTCGGCAGCAGGATTGTAAACAAAATCAAATGAATTTACAGGACTGGAGGACAAAAGGACAAAGAATAGGAAGTGGGGAAATATTTTTAAAAATAGAGGCTCTGTGAGAAAGTACAACACTCCATAAAAATGAGTTCAAGAAAGAGAAAAGGGAGCATAGAAAAATTCTTAAAAACTGAACAATGCAGAGAGAAAAAGGCAAATCAGATAAGAAGGCCAGGAATTAGATGCCATTGAATTTCTCAATGGTTGTACTATAAAGTAGAAGATAGTTGAGAAATGATCACAACCATTTAACAAATCATTAAGGTAGACATTCAAACTGTAGGTCAACTATGGGAGAAGAGGAAAGATATTTTCACATGTGTGAGATCTAAAAATTTTATACTCAATACATGTATTTTGAGAAAGCTACTTGGGGATGCACTCTAATTACACTTTACACATGACTACAAGGAAAGAAAGACAGGAGATTCCCAGAACAAGAGTTCCCGCGTGGAAGAAGAATGAAGAAAAATCTAAGGAAGGTAGCTGTATACCCACCCTAAAAAGATATAGCTCAAATTGTATCGCAAAGACAGAGTGCTTTTAGGAGAGAGAATTAATTCCGCTGTGAGATCACCAAGAAGAACTCTACATATTTTTCTTTGTATTTTCAATGAGTAGCACATAAATGGCATTCAAAAATTATTGAATTATTGAATTGTGTATTTATTACCCAAAGTCAAATCTCTTTTTCTCAGCATATATTTGTCCCTCTCCTATGAGGTAGTATAGAATCATACACTTAAAACCCATGTACTTTTATTAGCCATTGTCACCCTGAGAAATTAATTTTAAAAAATTAAATGTTTAGATAAAATAAATACTGAATGGACTAATTATAACTACTAAAAATAAATTTCATGAGTGAAATTTGTGCTAAACATAATTTATGATAAAAATAGGGAGGTATTGAGGAGATAATTTTATGAGAAGCAACAGAAGTTATAGCCTTCTCTGGGCTAAAGAAACATATTAGACCATTTTTAAACACTTAAAGCATAAACATGACAGTGCATAAGCAAACATAAAATTTATCATAGTCATGTCACTGGTCAAATTGGGGAACAGTGGCTTTCATAAAGTGACCTGCTCATCCAGAAAAATGCAGGGAAGAGGTAGGCCTTCAGCCAGGGTTTAAAAGATTTGAAGAGGTCGTGGATAGCTGGGGACTTAACAAAGCCAAGCCTTCAGTCAGGCACATGGTGCAAGCAAGCACATCAAAATATCGCTGCACTATTATAAGTTTAACATTCTCAAAGAGACCTAGGAATTTGCATTCTGGGTTTATTTTTAATAAAATATTTCAAACATAGAGAAAAAGCCTAAAGAAAAATAGCACATATTCTTACAGCCCAGGTGTAGTGCATTTTAACATTGGTCTGCATTTGCTTTAGAATTACATTGTACAGAACTAAAAATTATTAATAGAGTTGAATCCCAGGACTCTCCCAACACCAATCTGATGAGGTGTCCTTTTTCCAGGTTAGTGTAAGGTTAGGTTCTATTCATGCCTGTAGTTGTATATGTCCACATAATTGCAAGTATTCATTTAAAAATGTAGAAAACTTTTTTGAGTTAAAAAGTAATTAATGGCATTATACTGATTCTATCTTTCCAAAACTTGTGGTCTTTGCTCAGTATTATGTTTCCCAGATTTTCCATATTAATATATATCATTCTGGTTCATCCATTTTTAGAGCTTTCTGGCATGCATGCCATAAATACATTACAAATGCTTTATTTGTTCTCCTGATAACAAACATTAAGGTTGTTTCCAATTTTTGTTAGTTTGTTTTGCTTTTGCATTAACAAATAATGCTGCCAGGAACATTCTTGCATGTGTGTGACAGTTATGAGTGGTGAATTCTTGAAAGCATTACTAATGAATTAGAAACTATACTTATCCTCAAACTTACTAGACTCCAAGAAATTGCAATCCAAAATGGTAATGTTAGTGGACATTTCCACAAGCTAGTATGAGTTCATGTTTGCTTCACATTTATGCCAACACTAATATTATCAGACATTTTAATTTTGCCTATGGAATGGATTCAACATCTCATTTTTCGCTATGAAGATAAAAATTCTTTTCATGTAGGTATTGGCCATTCTAGTTTCCTGTTCTGCAAATCAGTGGATTGTATTCTCCACTGTTTATTTTTTGTTTTTTTCTTTTTCTTATAATTATATTGGACAGAAATCCTACATTAAATGTATGGCAAATAACTTAGAATTGGTTACCTGCCTTTTTACTTTTTTAAAGTATCTTTTATTTACTTAGAATTTTTTTTAAATTTTCTATTATTTTCCAGTCATTTCTCCCTGGCAAAACAAATCTAACACTCAGAAACAGTTTCTGGAGGAAAAAAATATAAGGAAATAGGAACTAACGCTCTTCAGGCGTTTGCTTTAAGGCAGATACATATGAGCTGTCTCAGTCGGGTTGCCTAAGAGAGAGCCTGAGATGAGCATTCTTTTTTTCTTTTTTCAGAACTTGAAAATATTTACGGCTAAGAATGAAACCAAGAGATAACTATAGAACTAACAAACTGATCAAAATAATTAAAATGTCTTTCAATAATAAGTATTGAGTAACTAAATTAGAGTCATTGTAATTAGCTGTGAATAAAATTCTTGAGCACTTTTTTTTTCTTTGTTTCTGATTTTAATGAGAAAGCCATTGATGTTTCACTGTTTGTTGTTGTTGTTGTTTGGGGTTTTTTTTTAACTGTTGTTCAAGTACAGTTGTCTCCATTTTCCCCCCACCACTCCCCCCACCCCGCCCATCCCCACCTCCCACCCTCGAACCTATCCCATTTGTCTTTATCCATGTGTCCTTTGTACACGTTCCCTGCGGCCCTTCCCCTGTTTTCCCCCATTATCCTTCTCCCCCCTCCCCTCAAGTTATGGTAATGATTAAGTGTGAGTGTGCTCTCAGGATAGGCAGGGGGAAACATTCGGCAAAGATGTGAGTTTGGTGGAGGTACGTCCTCTGCCTGAGCCCATGGAGTGCTCTGAAATATGAAGGACATCAGGGTGGTCCCACCTTCAAGCAAGAGGCATTTTGAACCCCCAAATCCCA
>PVJD01017242.1:0-18174 GCA_004026545.1 Mormoops blainvillei
CTGGGGAATAAGAGGTGAACAATGGAGGTTCTCCCATCTGCCCCAACTGGTTTCTGCAACTGTGCTGCTAAGAGACATGGTGGCCCTGCATCTAAGGCCCACTCACCATGCTGAATCTTCTCTTCCTTTCTCAAGGCCATCTCTGACCGTGCAATTATCCCCTCCTCTCCTGTATTCAGTTTTTCCCTTCCTCTTGCCTTTGCTCACCATTTGAGTATTTACTGCTATCTCTCTTCTTTACCTTCCTACCTCCATCTTGTCCTTCCCCTCCAGAGAGTGCCCTTCGCCTATGTTTCCTTCACAACTTCTCACACTGTCCCTCCCTGGCCTCCTTCATCTAGCCTGTCACACCTATGAGGGACTTTGAAGGTGCCAAACGCAAGAGTTTGCCTGATCTCTGTTTGCCTTGCATTTGACCTCTCAGCACAAGACAACTCCCCACTCCTAGTGGATGCTGCTGCTCCTGCCCTGCGGATGGCGCATGCCTCATTACCAAGGCCACTGAACTGAGTCCTGAGGCTCTGTCACACACTTCATTTGCCCCCTCCACTGGGAACTGGCATGAGATCATGACCTGCAAAAGCCCCATGTGATTTGGTCCTTGGTGACCTTTCTAAACCAATTTCCTTCTGTATTCACCATACTTCTGCCACTCTGCCCTTTGTTCTGCTCCCTAAACATCTCAAATTTGGGCCTGCTACAGAGATAGCTGTGCCCACTGCTGGGAATGCCAGACCTCATATCTATGCATGGCTGACTCCTTGTCACTTGTCTCAGCTTAAATGTCACCTCTTGCAAGAGGCTGTCCCTGATTGATGCTAGTCACACTCTCACTAGCTATCTGTTTCACCTTGGCACTGGATATTACCTGCTGGCTTCTTCTTTACTAGTTTCCTTCCAACTCTAAGAACACATCAGTAGGCACAGAGTATATGATTGGTGACTGAAGGAATCATCAATGAGTTGGGGAGCAACCATTTTGATAGGAGGTTTAATTCAGAAAATTATGGATTGTATTTTTTCCATTCAAATTGGAAATAGCTTAATGAGAGTCACAGAAAAAATGTACATACTCTTACATTTGTGATGACTTACTTTACTGAACAGGGGCCTTAAATTCCAATAAGGACGGGGCCCAGGAAGCACTGTGAGTGAATGAGCAGGCTGGTGAAAGGGTTAGGGAAACGTCCCATCTAAATGGCTTTAGCTGACTGAGGGAATGCCATCCCAGTGTTTCCAGGTTTTCCCATTCTTCAGGAGAATCCAGAAATTCATATTCTATATAAAACCTGATTTTTAAAAGCTGGCAGCTACTTTTAAAAATTTGTAAATACTACTTGTTCTAAATAAAATACTTCTGGTGGTCACGTGAAACCTGCTGGCCCATAGTTTTCCAGCCAGTGCTGTTTTTGGCCTCTAAAATGTAAAGACAGATGCACACTGTCCTTTGTACTGGCACAGAGCTTTAGAAGTCAAGGTGTTTACTGGCACTAGCTCCTTTCTTTCTTTGAGAAGGGGGGTGAGGGGATGTGTACACATGTAAAAGAGACTCCCTGCATTAATATCACTCCAGGGAGAGATGAAACACAGATAAGAAGAACAGCTTTATCCAAGGCCACAGCTTTACTGGCATTCTTGAGGCTGCAATCAGCACATTTGAGTATCTAGGGTATATTAGGTCCTGCACTACAGTTAAGAGGGAGAAATCACAGTCCTCTGTAGCTCCTTCAACCTACTGGTCTCTGTGTGGTTGTAGAATTGCTTGGTTGTGAGCTGGGCAAAAAGAGCAAGGCCACCGAGAGCTACTAGGGAGCTCAGGATGCTTTGAGCCTAGAGCCCGGGGTCAAATGGTTGTGGCCTACCAGGACAGGGTGCTGGGCAGTCTACCTTGCTCCTCCTAGCAGTTCTGGAAGCAACCCCTCAGACTCTTCCCAGCTACTCTCTACCTGTTTCCCTGAAGACATTTTTTTCTTCAGTGCCTTTGCTTTTACAAATGAAAAGGAAAACTACAAGGTGGGCTGGGCTTCCTGGGTCCAGTGGGCCACTGTTAATCAATGAGAAGACCCAAGAAGTACGCTTACGGCATACACACCATGTTTTGCTGGGCAATAAAACACTCGATGAAGCGTTCGGAGTGCTCCTTCCTGAACAGCTCTGAGAAGGTAGAGTTCTTGGTGTCACCATCCAGCACAATGACTCTATCATTTGCGTAGCCCAGCTTAGCCAGAGCCAAGCCACATGCTGTCCGAGTAGCTACCTGGAAGAGTCAAACAGTAGAGTTTCTTAGAATGGATTTAGAAGGAAGGTGAAATTTCGCAGAATTACAAACTGTCATCTATCTAAACGAAGGAAGCATATTTGTGATTTACCAATAACCTCTTTTAGGGTCATAAAAATGGATTGTTAAGACGATCTTGAATCCATATTTGGCTTATTTGTATCAATTTCTCAAAAATAAATTTATTCTTCTGTACCATTTGTGTAGTTGATTTAAAAATTTAAATTTCCCAAAACGTAAATGCCTTTATAACTTTTCAGCTATCAAACTGACAATACTCACTGCAAAAATTAAAATGTAGAATTTCAGAATCCTGATACCAAAAATAAAGAACTGCATTAGACTATGTTTGAGACTGGACTGAATTTATGAATTTAGGGGGGTACTGACATCTTTAAAATATTATTTCTATTAAAACACGGTTTACCATTTCCTCAATATGTTAAGCACAGAATTACCATTTGACCCAGCAATTCTACTCCTAGGTATATTAACTACATATATATAAAACTTGTATACAAATGTTCACAACAGCATGATTCACAATAGTCAAAAGACAGAAACAACCCGAATAGCCATTCATAGATGAATGATAAACAAAAACGTATGGTATATCCACAAAGTGGAGAACTGTATGTGCCACGACATGGATGAACCTTGAGAACACTGTGCTAAATGAAGTAAGCCAGACACAAAAATTCACATATGATTCCATTTATATGAAATGTCTGAAATAGGCAAATCCACAGAGACAGAAAGTAGATTAGTGGTTACTAGGGGCTGGCTGGGAATGGACAGTGATTGCTAATGGATAAGGGATTACTTTTTGGTGTGACAGAAATGCTGTAAGGTTGAGTGTGGTGATGGCTATGCAATTCTGTCAAAATGCTAAAAACCACTGAATTGTACACTGTAAATGGGTGGATTATATAATGAATTATATCTCAATAAAGCTGTGATAAAAAACAAGGTCTGCCTCTTCATTTGTCTTTTGTCATTTATCCAAACACTCAAAAATATTTTTTAAAATAAGCATTTCATGTAGACAGCACAAAATTCAAATTATAAAAGGATGTTGAGTGAAGATGCCATCTTCCTCCCGCTTTTCAATTCCCCAGCCACCCAGTTCCCCTTCATAGAGGTAAGCAGAAATGACAGGTTTTTGCAGCATCCTTTCAGGAATGGTCTATGCAGAATTACTTGGTGAGCATATCAAACATACAAGGCATGCAGGCTTCTCTTAGGGATACAGTTTTATAGCATCTTAATATAGACCTTGTATATTTATTTTTTTAAAGAAGTTTTTATTGCCATTATTGAAGGGATAACTTCTCCATTTTGTTAATATGAGAAAATAATTAATCCTTGTATATTAGTCTTGGTATAAGCTATCTTACTGAACTTTTTATTTCTAACCATTTCTGGTTGATTCTCTTCAGTGTCCCAGACACACAACTCCATCACCTGCAAGTGATGATAAGCTTGCCTTCTTGTCAGGACTGGGTCTTTTATTCTGTTATTTAACTGCATTGGCTAGCACTTCCAGAGTGGAGCTGACTCTCTGCCAGGTTAACGAGATGTTTTTGCCATTAGTTATGAAGAGGACTCCAGGTTTAAGATATCTAGATTGAGAATCAAACTGAAGTATTTCACCAGTCGTACTTTGTTTTATACGAGGTTAAAAAAAAGGAATGAATGAATTTTATGAACTACTTTTATTTCCTATGCATCAAAATGATAATTTCCCCCTCCCTAATATTGATGGATCACCCTAATTACTAATTTGCATATACTTCCTTTAATGTACCAATGGAGTTCAGATTAGTGACTGTCTTATTTAGAAATTTTACATTAATAGTCATAAATGAGATTGGTCCCTATAGTTTTCCCTTTGGTCTAGCTTTGTCACATTTTGGCTTAAAAAATGAATTGGAATGATACATTTGTCTTTTGCCATATTCAAGAAGGTTTGAAATAGCCTAGGATTACTCATTCCTTGAAGGTTAAAAATAAGTCACTCTTATAACTTGGTGAGCTGACTGGCACTTTGGAGATATAACTCTTAGAGACAGTTTTCTCAATTTTTCCTATGGCTGATGATCTACTTAAGTGTTTTGTATCTTTTTAAGACAATTTTGGTATTTTATGTATTCCTTAAAAATGGCTCTTTTTTTATGGGTTTTCATGTCAATTACCATAGAGTTGTATAGTTTTCTCATAATCTTCTGAATGTTTTCTGCATCTATGGTTATCTCCTCTAATGACTAATTTTATACATTTTTGTTTTTTATATTTAAGTAGATCTAGCTAATGGCTTCTCTATGTATGGGTAATTCAGAGAGGTAACTCTTATTTTTTAAAAGATTTTATTTCTTTTATTTTTAGAGGGTAAGGAAGGGAGAAAGACAGGGAGAGAAACATCAGTGTGTAGTTGCCTCTCAAGCGCCCCCAACTGGGGACCTGGCCTGCAACCCAGGCATGTGCCCTAACTGGGGAATCAATCCAGCGACCCTTTGGTTTGCAGGCCTACGCTCAATCCACTGAGCTATATCAGCTGGGACCAGAGAGTCAACTCTTAGACGTGTGTACTAATGCAACTTGTTTTTTAATTCATCAATTTTTTTTTATGAACTGGCCTGCTTCCTTAATTTTTCATAATTTTCATAATTATCATAGAATATACATACTTTAAAAAGATTTTATTTATTTATTTTTAGAGAGAGGGGAAAGGAGGGAGAAAGAGAGGGAGAGAAACATCAATGTGTGCTTGCCTCTCGTGCGCCCCCAACTGGAGACCTGGCCCACAACCCAGGCCTGTGCCCTGACTGGGAATCGAACCAGCAACCCTTTGGTTTGCAGGCCGGCACTCAATCCACTGAGCCACACCAGCCAGGGCAAATACATATACTTCTTTTAAAAAATGAAATGTTCCCATAATTCCACCTTCCAGGAAAAAACACTTAAATTTGGTATCATATCTTTAAATAAACTTTTCAATGCCCTTTAATAATATATGCTGTTCCCTTTCAAGATCTTCTATACAAAAACAGAATTACAATATATGCTACTTTGCAACTTTAAAAACTTTAATAATTTGCGTGAGCTTTTAGCTTTTTTGCTGGGTCATTTCCAATTTTATCATAACCAATGGTGCAATCAACATTCATTCTGATAGACATATCTGCACACTTGCACAGGTGCTTCTGTAGGACAAATTCCTATGAGTTTGAAGGGTGTGAACAGTTCAAGTGTTAACACATATTGTCAAAGTGCCTTTTGTTAATATGTGCCTTTTCCTTATTAACTCCTTTTTTCTGCTTTTTCATCTGTTTTCTAATTTCGTGAGTAGTCAATTCATTTTTAACCCATATCACCAGGCCAAGAAAACATAAGCAACACTCAGAATGCCCCCAAATAAATAAGGAAAATAAAGGTCAGGAAATATTTTCTTCCTCCCAAGCTCATCACCTTGTTTCCTTAAATCCTGAAGACCCCACCTATTTTGGGACTGGCAAATATACCAGAAGGCAGGATATAAAAATGATAAAAAATGAAAATATTTTATGTTTAGGGTTTCATTCCTAATTTGTTTTCTTTTTTGAAGAATTGGTCTTTGATGAATTGGCCTGCTTCCTTGTGTAATCCAGGGAGTAAGTTCAAAAGATCAGTCCTGCCGGGCCTCCATCCTTAGAGCAGGCACAGAATTGTTTCATGCACAGTGGACTGCCAAACCACAAACTGAATTTAGGAAGCAAGCGAAAGCTACACTGCACTGGACGCTGATAAGTAGCAAATGACTGGTAAAAAAAATTCAGATGTAAATTAAGTTTGAAATCAAAGAATAAATATCAGAGATAGTAAAAGAGAAGGTAAACTCATCTTTATTGCTTATAACCTTTAAATGTTACACCGTCTAATAACTGGTTCAACCATGAAGATCAGAGTAAAATGAAGAGTCCTATGGATTTAAGAAGAAAAGCAAAGAACAAAGGAGTTTGCTTACATTGTCACCAACTTCGTATGCAGGTGGAGAGGTCATCTCTATGTCTGTAATGTTGATTTGAGGAGAGTCTTCAACAGGGGGTTTTGGTTCGAGATGCCTGTTGGTCTCGATCTGGCTCTCAATTACTTTGATAATCGCATCTGCTCTTTCTGTTGGCATTGGCTTTCCATGCCAATTTTCTGCATCCTCAATGCCTGCAAACAAAGGAATAAAAGGTGTTTATTCCATAAATACTTCACGAGCACCTCTTAGGTCATCTGAAAGACATCCTGATGAAAAAGATGTCAGCGAAGGACTCACAGGAGTAAAAATCTGGCATAGCCTGAGATGGTACTGCACTCTTAGAGGACAGCCTGGACAAAGACCCAGAGTTCTCCTGAAGGGGCCACTGGTCCATGTGCTGGTGAATGGAGGGGAGACTGAGGGAAATGAGGCTGGAGAGATAGGCAGGGCAGACCATGGAGGATCCCATGGGTATAAGGAGTTTTGAGAGTTGTCCAAAGCAAGATGGGAAACCACTGAAGTGTTGGGAGTGATGGGAGTGGGGGAGGTGAGTGATCAGACCTGTGCTGTAGAAAAATCACCACAGTAGCACTGTGGGAACTGGCTTATGGAGACAGCAGTTAGGGAGAGATGGCAGAGGCCTGGGTAGGAGAGAAGGAAAGGACTGAAAAGATTTGAGATATACCTCAGGGGCAGAAATCAGAATTGATGGTGGACTGGGTATGAATGTAGGGGGCATATAAGAGAGAGGTAGAGGCAAGGACGATACACAGGTTTCTGCCAGAAGCAAATTGGTCAAGTGGTCATTTCCTGAACTCAGGATACCAGAGTAACACTATTTTGGGGAGGAGTCACAGAATAGTTTTATTCTAAAATTTCTATACTAAACATACCAGGAATCACACCCTTTGCAATTATTTATACTTGAGATGAACAACTTCAGGTGTCAGCTTTGAAATCTGCAAGAAGACTTTCAAAACCCCTTCCTTCCCCAGGTCCTCCCAATTCCACAGCTACCTTTCCTAGAGGCACCACTTTACTAGTTGCCTGTGTTTTCCCTGATACTCTGGGCATAGACAAGCATGCATATGCATGTGTGTGTTCACCCTTATTTATGTATCTGCTCATGCACATAGCAGCACGTTCTCACTCTGCACTCCCCTGCCAGTCCTCTAACTGATAAGACTATCCTCCTACCCTGCCTCTTGTGTAGGCAGAAAATCACTGCTTACTTGCTGAGGGTCTGGATTTCCCCTCCCACCCTAACTAGACACGTTGTCTATAAAAATGAAGGAGCAGTATGTATTTCAGGCACAGTCACTGTGCACTAAGTCAGTTGTCTGACTGGCCAGCCTGAGTCTCCTGCCTTGTCTTCTGTGCAGACAGATGTTTTTAATAACCCCAAGCAGAAAAGAAACACTTGTTTACTTGGAATGCCCCTGCCCTTGAAGGTCTTGGCAATTATAGCAGTGGGCTTGTCCTTCACTTGAGTTGCTTGCCAGAATACCTCACACAGCGCCTCAATGTCACGGCCATCCACCACGTAAGTATTCCACCTGTCAACCAAAGAGAATGCCAGGTTACAAGGCGGAGGGAGGTAGGGCAGAAAGAGGTGACATAAAACAGGACACTTACCCAAAGGCTTCGCAGCGCTTCTGATAGATGTTTATGCGGCTCTCTATGGGCAAGATGCCACTGTGGCCCAGGCGGTTCACGTCGAAGATGGCTATGAGATTATCCAGACTGTAGTGGGAACCAAAGGCCAATGCCTCCCAGATGGAACCTTCCCAAGACTCGCCACTTCTCAAGAGGCAGAACACCCGGTAGCTGGGGGAAGTCAAAAGAAGTTTAGGACTCTGTTCAGGTCTCTTCATAGCCACTCAAATATATTTCGTGGAGAGAAACAAAGGAATAGACTGAGGCAGCTGCTTCAGATCAAGTTCCTAAGACTATTTTCCTTGTTCATCCTGTCCAAACTCAATATCTGAGGAAACACAGCTTTAAAAGCTTGGGTCTGCCCTGGCTGATGGTGGCTCAGTGGACTGAGCACTGGTCTGTGAAACAAAAGCTGGCCAGTTCCATTCCCAGCCAGGGCACATGCCTGGGTTGCGGGCCAGGTCCCTGGTTGGGGGCCTGTGAGAGGCGACCCACTGATGTTTCCCTTGCACATTGGCGTTTCTCTCTCTCTCTTTCTTTCTCCCTTTCACTCCCTCTAAAAATAAATAAATAAATAAAGCCTTAAAAACAAAAACAAACAAACAAAAAAACTTGGGCCACATGAATGGACTTCACCTTTGGTTAGTTTTCTCATTCTAGCTGTAAAGGCTATTTCTGGGCTCTTCTGCCACTTCTCTGAGCTCAGAAAACAAGAAGGGACGGGAAGAAAGTAGCTCCCTGAAACACCCAAGCATTTACAGATACAGTTTCTTGGTAAGCTCCATTTTAAGTACCGCCACCTACCTCTGATCTTACAAATTTACTTACAATAATCACAACAATCAAAACATTCTACCTCAGGAGCATATGTTCTGTTGAAAATGGTAAACTCCTCCACAGCAGAAACATGAAATATTTATACCAATAAAATGGAGCCCAGACCCCACAAAAATGCGAAGTTTTTAAAAGTGATTAACTATGGCATAGGGACTAATAGAGAGAATAATGAGAGATGAAAAATGTTAACAGACTTATGGGGAAATGGAGCAGGGCAGCTGCCTGAGCAGTGGAGGAAGCATGAAGTACCTCCAGAGGGGTCACCTGGGCTGGAACCAGGGACTGAGGGAGTTCTGGACTCAGGCATGTGGAGGAGTCACAGAAGCAGAACATGCACACTGCCACAGCCAACCCTGCGCACCCCCACAGCCACCCGCCTCCGCCTTGCTCCCTTTTCAGCAGCAGCTGGGCACATGCCTGTCTTCAGAAAGGTGGGACCACTCCAGAAAAAGAAACCTTTGACTACTAATATTTAGGGGTCCCCAATGCAAAGGCAAATGTACCATCTGTTAACTCTCTAGTTAAACTCACTGACACATGGAAAACAGGAAGATGTCTTTCTTAGGAAAGACTAGAGTCCTAATAAACTAATTTCTATACTGCAGGCAGCACTTAGGACCCAACCAGAGATTCTGGAACAGTTTCCAGAAACATGATTGCTATACTGCTTGAATACTTGGTAATCTGAACTTTCAAATAATCACTATCTTCCCAAACTAACAAGCCATAAATAGGGCCAAAGTGCTGGGGGTGGTATGGGGACAGTCAAGTGGTTTCTGGGTATGCAACTTACCTGGCCTTGTCAAAGTACTTGCCAGTATATGCCATCCCGCATGCAGCACCCAATCCTTGCCCGAACCATCCGATTGCCGTATCAACAAATGTCAGTTGCTGTAAGAGAAGATAGCAAATGAACCTTGCTGCAGGACACAAGTATCAGGAATTGAGTATCATGCCAACTTACAGCACTGAGCACAAGCTACTCCTCAGAATGGCCCCTTCCAACCTGTGGGGTGACTCTTCCTCTTCACAACACCCACATGTACCCCAAGTCACAGAGCACAAAGACAGGGAAGCCATAAGTAGTTGACACAACGTGGCAAGGGTGACTGGAGCTTTGGGAACATAGAAGGAGGCTTTTCCTCCACATGGCAACCTAAACAGAGCTCAAGAGCAGAGCAGAAAACCTAAGCATGAACTTTGCCATTTCACAAGGCTTTTTATCCAGCCATGCACAAATCAAATGTTCAATCTTTCTGGAGAATACGCGTTCTTAAGACACACTGAACTTGTTCATCCTCCCACCGCCACCATCTAGGTTTGGCTACAGACATCTCTCTCCTCCATCACTGCAGTGGCCTCCCTGCTTCTCCAAAGCCATTCTCAACACAACTGCCAGGGGGAGCCTGTTAAAACCTAAGCCTGCTCATTACTCTGCAAAAAACTGACCAAGGTCTTGCCATCTTGTGCCAAGTAGAGCCCGAGTTCTTGCACTGGCCTGTCCACTCTGGACCCCCCACTCCCTACTCTCCCTCCCACCACTCTGGGTGCCCTGACGTCCTTGCTGCCCCTTGAACACACTATGCATTGGGTACGTGCCTACCTGAGGGTCTTGGCACTTGCAGCTCCCTCTTCCCCAAGTGCTCAGTGCTCATGCCTAAATACATGCACAGCTCACTCACTCATCCCTTCCAAAATTCTGCTTGAACAGCAGCATCAAGACCTTCCTGGACCATCTCTTTCAACTAGTTCCCCCTACCCCTCCACTTCCATTGGAACCAGGATGCTCAGCCCCATCTGACATGCTATCTATCTATATTACATGTTTGTTTCTTGTCTGCTCCCTCCTCCAGTTACATGTCAGCTCCAATCAAGCAGAGGTTGGTATGTGCCGTCACTACCATGGAAGGGTACTTGTTAGTTTCAGGTCCCTCTCCCTTCCTGCTCCACCCAGATTTCACACGGAGACCCCAGAGACTCCCTCACCATTTTGCATCTCTGTCCCCACAAAACTGCCCCACTGGTCTCTCCTGATGTCATTTTTAGCTCCATCCTTTTCCCTATGGCTCCTACCTTACTCCTGCAACAAGCTCTGGCTCCCAGCTGCCTTTTGTGCCCTTGGACCCAGCCTGGGGTCTGCACTTAGACCCACCCTGTTTCTCCCTGGCTTTAAAACAGCAGCAAGTGAAACCATGTCAAGGCTTTACTTTGTGGGTATGATGGAGATGAGAGCCCTCCTCGGGGGGCAGGAAGTTGTAGGATTGATTGAGAAGATTGGGGAGTCAACAGCACAATGCTGGCATGGCTGAAGTGCCACCACATGGGCTCCCTTCTCCTCTCTACGAACCCTTATGCTGTGGGGAAGAGACACAACTGAGGGGTACCAACAGCTAAAATAAAGATGCATATAAGGAGCTATGGATGCCCAGAAAAGACAGACTTCTCTTCCATGTTCTCATCTTTGTTCCAGCATAAAGTGTGCATTAAGAACAAGTTTACAGAAAGGCCTTTGGTTACCTTACAGGCCTGCTTGGCTGGAGAAAACAAAAGAGCTGATAAAACAAAAACAAAGGCCTGGGTGGGGGATGGGGGCATTGTAAGCCCCACTCCCAAGCCTTCAGCACCTTGAGGCCTCTAAGGGAATCCAGGCACCTCAGTCGGTGACACTGCCAGGCTTTAGCAGTTGGTCTCCTAATGTGCTTGTCTGCCTTAGACACTCGCATTCCAGGAGCACTGAGCGTGATGACCCTAGTTCCTCTGCCTGTAGTGGAGTCCATTTACTCCATTCCCAGGCAAAGCCAAGATGGATTAAACTTCTGTGTATTTTCTCCTTTCTTCCAGTTTTAGTTGCTGATTAAATCTGATGAATACAAAGTCTGGCAACTGAACAGTGCCCAGGCTGCTACTGCATGCCAGAAAGCCTCTTTACCCCTCTAAGGCCAATGACTCTGATTATTTGATAGGATAGCAGCAGATATGTGATAGTCTAGGCACCTTTTCTTTTTCTAAACCAGAGATCTAAACACTCATACTGTTTGTACAACTAAATTTATTTGATTTTCATTGTAAAGGAAGTTCAAGCTTATAGGAAAGTTTTAAGACTACTACAATCATGTTCTCTTCACCTAGATTCAGCAACTATTACTAATGGACCACTTTCGCTTTGTCTCTATCTTTCTATGCACACTCACATATTTTTTTCATTCACACATTTTGTTTACTTTTTGCCAAACCTCATCTGAGATTATGTTTCAGACACCAAGACAGAGTCATAACTACAACCCCAGATACTTCAGCCAAGCCTGTATTCTGACTTTGTTTTTAAACTACTACTACTGCCCAGATCTGGGGTTTCTGTCTATATATCGTGCTCTATCAGTTAAATTTTAAATGACTTGCTCAGGATGCAGCAAACTTTCAGACAGCATCAAAGAGTTACGCGTTCTTACTAGATCAACCTTGCTTTTTGAATATTCCTTTTCTTTCCCATCCCCCAACATAATGAGGTACCCGGCACTGTTCCTAGTCTAATGAGAAAGTCCCCAATTGGTGTCAAGTCAAATCTACAGAGAAATGGAAGAGAAGGCTGACTGACTGGAGTAGGATGTCCCTCCAAATCCAACTCAGTTTTCCTCAAGCTCAGAAATTTGGATTGCTAATGTTGCCCAACTCTATCCAGGTGACAGAGGATGGGAGCAGCATGACCCTGCCAAGCGGTCCTTTATGCTAGGTGGTATGAGGCGGGGCAACACCAAAGGAAAGGAAGGGTGGCCAGTTACCACAAGTCATCCTTCTTACCACACACTCCTCACTAGAATGCCTTTTAGATCTTTATGAGGTGCTATGGTCTGAGGGTTTGTGCTCCCTGCCCCCAAATCCCTATGTTGAAAACCTAATGCCCAAGATGACAGTATTAAGAAGCGGGGGTCTTTGGGCAGTGATTAGGTCACAAGAGCAGAACCTTCAAAAATGAGATTAGCGTCCTTATAAAAGAGGTCCTCTATGTGAGGATACAATTAGAGGTCTATGACCAGGTAGAGGGCCCTCACCACAAATGTGACCATGCTGGTGACTTGATCTTCGACTTCCAACCCCCAAAACTTTGAAAAATCAATTTCTATTATTTATAAACGACCCAGTCTTTGGTATTTCATTACAGCAGCCCAAAAGGACTAACACATAAGGCAAAGAAAGAAGAACAAAAAAGATAAACAGGGCCCATTTCAGGCCTTGTTGCCACATGGTGGCTTTAAAAGTGAGTTTAGCCCTGGCTGGCGTAGCTCAGTGGATTGAGCGTCAGCCTGCGAACCAAAGGGTCGCTGGTTCGATTCCTCAGTCAGGACACATGCCTGGGTTGCGGGCCAGGTCGCCCGTAGCGGGCGTTTGAGTGGTGAGATAAACACATTGATGTTTATCTCCCTCTCTTTCTCCCTCCCTGCCCCTAAAATCTTCAAAAAAAAAAAAGTTTAAAAAAAGTGAGTTTAAGTGAGCATCTGAGTAGGCCCTGGGTTCCCATGCTTGTTTACCTTGCAGAGGATTAATCGGTCATTGTTTGGGTTCTCCGGGTCCTCCTGTTTATATCTCATGATGTGGAATAACAGCACAGACATGATCTCAGCGGCACTGCTGCATGATGTGGAGTGGCTGAAAGACAGATAATGCACAGGTCATTTCTCACAGGTGACTCGCCAGGGACATGGTACACAAAGTGGCTTTTCAGCACATGGGCTCCTCAGACCAGCAGCAGTCATTATTCCCGGCCCTGGAAGAATCCAGTCAAGGGAAAGGGATGCAGGACCACTGCCTCTCAAGCTCATAGCTTTTAAGAATGCCTTAAGGTCCAGTAGTCTCACTTTTCTGTGGAGAGCAACATCAGTCCCCTTCTACCAATGGAGCCCCTGTGTACTTGGGGCAAGTTTACCTGGTGACTTCATAAGCACTTGGGACATTTTTTCACTTGTTTAAATTTATCTGTGACATCATTAGTCAGATTGTCAAGAAACAGAAATAAACCCACGCATATACGGTCAACTAATATTTGACATGGGAACCAAGAACTCAATGGAGATAGGAGAGTCTCTTCAATAAAGGGTGCTGGGAAAGTTGGAATTCACATTAAAAATAAAGAAACTATACCCCTATATTACAACACTCACAGAAATTAACTTGAAATGGATTAAGAGTTAAATGGAAGCCATTAATCTCCTAGAATAAAACACAGAAGCCCTGGCTGGTGTGGCTCAGTGGATGAGCGCTGGCCTGCAAACCAAAAGGTCGCTGGTTTGATTCCTGGTCAGGGCACGTGCCTGGGTTGCGGGCCAGGTTCCCCAGTTGGAGGCAAGTGAGAGGCAACTTACTGATGTATCTCATTCTCCCTCCCTTTCCCTCTCTCTAAAAGTAAATAAATAAAATCTTTTAAAAACCACAGGAAAAAAGGCTCTTTGACATGGGTCTTGGTAATGAGTTTTTGGATATGACACCTAAAGTTCAATCAACAAAATAAAAAATAAACAAGTGAAACTACACCAAACTAAAAAGCTTCTGCACAGGAAAGGAAACCATCAACAAAACAAAAACAACAACCTAGCGTATGGAAAGCATCCTTGCTTATCTGATAAGGGGTTAATACCCAAAATATATAAAGAACTCACACAACTCAATAGCAAAGCTCCCCCCCAAATAATCTAATTAAAATGGTCAAAGAACCGGAATAGACATTTTCCCGAAGATATTCAAATGGCCAACAGGTACATGAAAATGTGCTCAACGTTACTAATCATCAAGGAAATGCAAATCAAAACCACAATGCGCTATCACCTCCCATTATGTTAGAATGGTTATCATAAAAAAGACAAGAGATAGGTGTTGATGAGGATGTGGAGAAAAGAGAACTCTTGTTCACTGCGAGTGGGAATGTGAATCTGTGTAGCCACTATGGAGGACCCTAAAAAAATTAAAAATAATTACTACAGTATGATCCATCAATTCCACTTCTGGGAATATATCCAAAGGAAATGAAAACACTATGTCAAAGAAATAACTACACCCCTATCTTCACAGCAGCATTATTTACAATAGCCAAGACATGGAAACAAGTGTCCACAGAATGGATAAAGATGGTGTGATAGATATATATATACAATGGACTATTATTTAGCTACAACAAAGGAAATTCTACCACTTTCGATAACATGGAGGGGCCATGAGGGGCATTATGCTAAGTGAAATAAGTCAGATGTAGAAAGGCAAATACTACGTAATCTCGCTTATATGTGGAATCTAAAAACAAACTCATAAAAAATAGATCATCAGATTTGTGGTTACTAGAAGTGGGGGTTGGGAGAGGGGGAACTGGAAGTAAAGGGTCAAAAGGTACAAACTTCCAGTTACAGGGTAAGTCGGTACCAAGGATCTAATGTACAACAACAATTTGACTACAGTTAACACTGCTGTATTTTTAAAATATATATATGTGTGTGTATATATATATTTAAAATTGTTAAGAACTACTAACATCCTAATAGTTCTCATCACAAGAAAAAAGACCAATTTTTCTTTCTTTTGTATCTGTATTAAATGATGGTTATTAATGAAATTTATTGTAGTAATCATTTCACAATATATGTAAGTCAAATCATACCATATAGCTTAAACTTATACAGTGCTGTATGTCAGTTATATCTCAATAAAATTGGGGGAAAGTATTTTATTTATTAAAAAAATTTTAACGTCTATTAACTTGAAAGACATATATGCATGTCTCTCAAGTCTATTAACTTGAGAGAGAGAGAAGGGAGGGGGAGAGAGAGAAACATCGATGTGAGAGAGAAACATGGATTGGTTGCCTCCTACACACTCCCTGAGTGGAGATCAAACCCCACAGCCTTTTGATGTACAGGATGACACTCCAACCAACTGAGCCACACTGGCCAGGGTTGGCGGGAAAGTTTTTTTTTTTAAGAGAAACACCACAAAGAAGATCCCATTTTACTACCTAAACTTAATTTCCTTTAGGAAGTGAATAGTGAGACTGAGAAGTTTCTCATGATGGAGTAACTTAATACTCTTACTGAAGGCCAACAGCTGCTTTTAGAAAGCAACCTGCATGTGAGTCCAGCCAGTCCCTTATTAATTAACAAGGGGCGGGGACAGGGCAGGGGACAAAACCAACTCCCTAAAGCCCTGTCAACTATAAGAAGAGTTAAGACTTTAGGCCCAGTCCATGTGTATTAATAACATCTCCTTTTTCCCTGGCCAGTGTGGCTCAGTGGAGACAAACTTCTTGCATTACAAGTATCCCCTAAGCCTTGGCGCGTAAGGAGATGATTTGGATTTAAAAGCTGTTAGAGGTCTCTTAAGAAAATGCAAACCTGAATTATTAATTTTGAAGGTCAAGGGAGCAAAATAAAAGTTTAAAAAAATCCAAATAGGCAGGTCTTAAAAATACAATGGGTCAAAGAAATCACAAGAGAAATTAGAAAATACTTAACAGATGAAAACACAACACATCAAAATTTATGGGATGCAGCAAAAGCAGTGCTAGAAGGGAAGTTTATAGCTGCAAACAAATTTAAAAGGAAAGATCTCAAATAAAAACCTAATTCAGAAGTTTTGAAACAGAAAAAGAACTAAACCCAAAGCTACCAGAAAGAAAAATATAATAAAAATTAAGAGTATAAATAAATAAAAGAGACTAGGAAAACAGAGAAAAATCACAAACAAAAGTTGGTTCTTTGAAAAGATTAACCTAATTAACAAATCTTTAGCTACACTAAGTAAAACAAAGAAATCAATAAATTTATTAAATAAGATTTGAAACTACTAACATAAATGAAAATAAGGACATTACCACAAATTCTACAGAAATAAAAGACTATAAAAAGCACTGTGAACAGTTATACCTCAATAAGTGGGTTAACAAATGCGACTACACCAAATTAAAAAGCTTCTGCACAGGTGAAGAGACCATCATTAAAGTGACAAGAGAGCCCACTGTATGGAAGAATATGTTTGCCCAAGAGACATCTGATAAGGGTTTAATTTCCAAAATATATAAAGAACTTATACAACTCAACACCAGGAAGATAGTCCAATTAAAAATGGGCAAAGGTCCCAAATAGACACTTCTCCAAGGAGGAAATACAAAGGGCCCACGGACATATGAAAAAAATGCTCAACATCACTAATCATTAGAGAGTTGCAAATTAAAACCACAGGGAGATATCACTTCACACCTTTCAGAATGCCTATCATTAATAAATCAACGAACAACAACTGCCAGCAAGGAAGTGGAGAAAAGGGAACTCTCATACATTGTTGGTGGGAATGCAGACTGTTGCAGTCACTGTGGAAAACAGTATGGGGTTCCCTCCAAAAACTAAAAATGGAACTGCCTCTGGCCAAGATGGAGGTAAAGGTAGGTACACTTCGCTTCCTCACACAACTGAAAGAAGGATGACCACCAATTTCAAAACAAAAACCAACCAGAACTGCCAGAAAATCGAACTGTATGGAAGTCCAACAACCAAGGAGTTAAAGAAGAAACATTAATCCAGACTGGTAGGAGAGGCAGAGA
This sequence comes from Mormoops blainvillei, assembly GCA_004026545.1. Lineage (NCBI taxonomy): Eukaryota > Metazoa > Chordata > Mammalia > Chiroptera > Mormoopidae > Mormoops > Mormoops blainvillei. Next base: position 17,353 of record PVJD01017242.1, read on the forward strand.
TGGGCAGCCAAGGTAGAGAGGACACGTGGCACGTCAGTGGCTGGTAGACTGGCTGGTCCCACATTTGCATGCGATAAACAGGGAGGAACAATTGGGGAGCGAGACAGACCATGCAACCCAGGGTTCCGATGCAGAAAAATAAAGCCTCTGGCTGTAAAAAACCTGTGGGGGTTACAGCAGCGGGAGAAGCTGCCAGTCTCACAGGAGAGTCTGTTGGAGGGGTCCACGGGGTACTAGAATGTACACAAGGCCACCCACCCAAATATCAGCACCAGAGCAGCACCTTGAAGGGCACAATTTGCTTGTGGGTAGTGGGGGAAGTGACTGAAAGTGGGTAAGAGCCAAGAAAGTGGCATCATTCTCTCTCTGACCCGTTCCCCCACATACAGTGCCACAAAGCAGCAAAGTGGGATGCCCCCTACTGGTGAATACCTAAGGCTCTGCCCCTTACATTGTAACAGGTCAAAGAAATATGACCCAAGACAAAGAAATATGGTCCAAATGAAAGAACAGATCAAAACCCCAGAAAAAGAACTGAGCGACGAGGAGATAGCCAACCTATCAGATGCAGAGTTCAAAACACTGGTAATCAGGATGCTCAGAGAAATGACTGAATACAGTCGCAAAATAAAGGAAGAAGTGAAGGCTATACAAAATGAAATAAAGAAAAATACACAGGGAACCAACAGTGAAGGGAAGGAAACTGGGACTCAAATCAACGATTTGGGAAAAAAAGGAAGAAAAAAACATTCGACTGGAACAGAATAAAGAAACAAGAATTCAAAAAAATAAGGAGAGGCTGAGGAACCTCTGGGACAACTT
>PVJD01017243.1:0-18173 GCA_004026545.1 Mormoops blainvillei
AGAGGTGGGATGCAAGCGCTCCCAGCTCTTGGCATGAAACTCACCTCTTTGAATTTTTTTGAAGCGAAAATATTAGAGAATTCTTTTGAATTAGAAGAATGTTCCTACAAAAATGTCAAATTCCCCCAATAGGGTTAAAACTTTATTAATTAAAAGATACTCAACAAACTGTATTTTCAGCACGCTGTGTTTAATGTGTTTCAACATGTGTTTAATGAGCTTCCTTTCCAGGACCCAGAAGTAATTACTACACCAGTAGATTAAGTGCTTTGATTTAGGAATTACTGGGAGTGAGGGTGACAATTTCTAAGAATAGACGTTAGGAGCATGGAGATTTTTGAACTGAAAAAACTGCTGTTGGCAGAAGTTCAAGTTTTGGGGTAATCGTAAGTGAGTATGGAGAGGTAGGCCCTTGACGGTGACTCAGTCACTGAGAAAGTAAGGAAAGAAAAATTGCCCCTAAATTGGGAAAGTGTGAAGAGAATGAAAAAGGGTCAAAGATAGAGTTTATAACACTCAAAATTTGCTAAAAGTCACTCCTGTTCTTTATATTTCCTAGACCTCCAACTTATCTCTGGGGTTGACCACTGAAAAGACACTAGGCAAGTCAAAACTGCAGCGATCCACTCGTCTCTCAAGTACTCGTTACCTCTGTCTTCTTTTGCCTGTGTCTCAATTGATAATGGCTTTTGCTGTGAGGTGGAATCAAATCTAATTAAAATAAACATTATTTCACATATCTTCTAAGGTCATTTTGAGAAATCCTATTTAAAGAAAAAATCCAAAAATTTTCAAGTATTATTATTCACACAAATTAAAAGAGCCAGCCATGACTGATATTAAAACTTATTATCTCTGAAATAAGAAATGCAATGTATAATAGAAAAAAAGTAACAGAACTTCATATATCTCCAACAAATTGTCCAAAGGCTTATAGCTTTGATTTCAGAAAGGTTTATGAAATAATTGCAATTTATTTTCCTATCTCTTTATGTAATATAATTCTTAATATGGTTTTATATTTTTTTCTTATTATACATAATTCAAGATAAATTAAGTTCCCTACTTTCAGCTAATTACACTGCACTATCTCCATTTTATTATGGTGTCTGAAGTTTGACAGAACAAAAAATTATCTTTAATAGAAAAAAGGCAAATTAGTATCTGCTTAAAATGCAAGAAATGCACTTTAATTCCTTAATTCATAATAAGCACTTAACAGAAGCCAGCAAAATTAACTACAAAAATCAATGCTCTCATTTTTCAATATTCAAGTAACTTGAGGCTATTTAATTACTCAAGTATATTGAATCAAGAATGACTTTAAGTCATTAAAATATATCATAAAAATAAAATAAAAAATTAACACACATCTTTATAAGAGTAATATATCTTCTACCTAAAGTGTATTTTTAACTTGTTATATGTACTACTCTTTAATAATGTTAGCTATCATAAATGAAATAATGTATGTACATACTTTTTAAGTATGCAAAAAGAAATCATATACATTATTTATCTCAAACTTCTCATTTTACTAGTTGAAAAATTTTAGGTAGTCTTACTAAATGACCTGTTCATTGTCATACTGCTAATGCTGGCATTGGTACAAGCAGAATCTCTGAGCTTGTGGTAAATTCTCTACTCTTTCTAAGACAATGCACATATATAAATACATTTTACAGTTATTATATAGCTAATACGTATTTCTAAACAGCAAACGAATAAGCTGTCTAAATTACATAATGTTTCTTAGTGTTCATTTATTTAAATATTACTATTACAAATTCTTACCAGTGCTTTTAAAACCTAGCAATTAGTATTGACAATCACAGTTGTAAATGCACTCATATGCTCTGAACCTGACCACCTCATAGTCCTTTCTGAAAAAATAGCTGTTGTCAGTCCTTAAACACTGGTGATGAAAGTTGTAGTACCCATTACACTGCTTCCCTCTGGAAAAGCTGGAGTTCCTGCCATGTTCACATCCTCCCCCTAAAGCATGCTTACCTCATGTGTGGCCACTTACAACATCGTTGCTGTAGTCACAACCGATGCATGGTGGATGGGTCCCATCAGCTTCTCTTCATTCAAACGTCATCATCCAGAGCTAGTTTCCTGAGTTTTGAAAGCAATTCCTTTCTCATCTTATGTGATGTCTTATTTATTCTAAGCCGTTATATAATTGACTGAGTTTAGTCTTTTAAAATATAGCCTTACCCTTTCTTAGTCTAATCTCATGTAAAGGATACACAATTCCCTTGAAAATTTTAATTAATAAATTTAAATGGTTTTCGGTCCCTTAAAATGTTGGCGTGTGTATAGTTTTTGAAGTTTACAGAGATGGTAGAAATGCTTAACATGCTTTGGAAGGAAATCAAAAGGACAGATGATGGCAGGTTTGGTGCAATAACTATAACTATAAAACTATAACTATAACTATAACTGTAACTATAACTAACTATAACTATAACTAACTATAACCTAAGTGCAGCCTGCTTTTGCAGACAGAATGGAAATATGCATGTTAGTCCTTAAAATTAATCTTCTCAAACTTCATGCTGGCAATATGTGGATAAAAGAATAACAACACAATTTCCTCTTCTCCATGGCAACTTGATCTTTTCTGAACAGTCTAGCTCTAGTCCCCTGGAAACCTGATAAAAATTAGAATGCCAACAGGATTACTAGGAAATTTACTTATGATAAAAATGACACTTCACTGCTACACTGAATTGGGACTGTGGGATTGTAAATATCTGATGCTAAGCCCAATACTGGGTTTTCCTGAGCACGTGCCTCTGTAGGTGCAAAAGATGTGGGTTCCTAGGGAAGGAGGCATTCAGGCCAGGTTGCTCTGCCCACCTGCCCCCCTCATTTTGATCTTGCCTCCTTGCAGCTGAGCTGTGGGGCAAAGACTGCCTCAGGGGGAACACCTGATGCTGGTCTGCTGGCAGTCTATTGTTCCCGTCTTGTCCTAGTTCCCTCTGAGTAGGCTCATGTCAGCCTTGGTCAATGGCGGTCTTGTTAGTCTAGTTGATCAGGTGCATCTAAAAAAGGCTCAAATTGGGTGATATATCACCCAAGTCATACTAATGCAAAAATATATATATAAACAATTAAATAAGTAAATATATACCAAAAATATATTTGAGTTTTGTCATTAAAAAAAATGAAAGTCCACAATTTCCAAAATGGACAAAATTTTTAAAAGTTAATAATATCAAAATAAGTTGTATTCCACTTAAAGGATGTCTGTGTAATGGTATTGGTAACCACAGTCACTGATTAAAGTTGCTCATTAAAATAATATACAAACCCAGCATTCCTATAGCACCAGATTATAGCAATTGATTAATATAAATATTCAAAACTGAAACAGCCAAGGTAAGCCAGGAAATGAATGCTTTAAATTCATAGATTTTTTTTTTCCCTGTTGGTGCAAACAAAAGCTTGTGATGAGATTATTTTTACATTATAGACCATAGTTCTTTAAACAAAATAAATAACATTTTTATTCAATAAAGTTATTGCTATGGAATACATAATAGAAATCATGCTAATAGAGGGTTATTCACACATGCACATATTCACGCTCACACTCACACTACATATACACACAGAACAAGTTACCACATTATTGTAACAGAAATTAATAAATATACCTAAAATATCATATGAAGACAAGGTTTGATATAAAATATACATATTTTCCACATGATAAATCTATCAATGGCATTTGTATTCTCATTAAAGTGTCAAAGTAAAATGATTTAAAAAGAAATAGCATTATTTTATATCATACTCATTTCTTGTTTTTTCTTGATCTACAGGTATACCTTGTTTGATTATGCTTCATTTTATTGCACTTCTCAGATATCGGGGTTTTTTTGGGTTTTTTTTTTGAAAATTGAAGGTCTGTGACTACCCTGAAATGAGTGAGTCCATTGCCACCATTTTTCTAATAGCACTTGTGTCCTATGCGGTAATTCACTTCGTGCCTCTGTCACATTTTGATAATACAATATTTCCCACTTTTCCATTACTATATCTGTTATGGTGATCTGTGATCAGTTTAGTTCACTGTTTTATAGATAGATAGATAGATGATAGATAGATAGATAGATAGATAGATAGATAGATAGATAATCTGCAAACTAAATTGATAAATATTTTGTATGTTCTGACTGTGCCGCTGACCAGCCATTTGCCCTTCTCTTTCCCTCCCTGTAAACTTCTCTATTCCCTGAGATACCACAATATTGAAATTTCACCAAATAGTAACTGTATAATGGCTTCTAAGGATCCAAATGAAAGGAAGTCTCATGTTTCTCACTTTAAATTAAAAGCAAACAAAACATCAAAAAATTGAAAATGGAACTGCCTTATGACCCAGTGATTCCACTTCTGGGAATTTATCTGAAGTAACCTGAAATACTAATTTGAAAGAACATAAGCACCCCTATGTTCATTGCAGTGTTATTTACAATTGTTACAATATGGAAGCAGCCCAAGTGTCCCTCAGTAGATGAGTGGATAAGACAACTATGGGACATTTACACAATGGAATACTATTCAGTCTTAAAAAAGAAGAACATTTACCTTTGTTACAGCATGGATGGACCTGAAGAATGTTATGCTTAGTGAATAAGCCAGTCAGTGAAAGACAAATCCATATGATATCACTCATATGTGGAATCTAATAAACAGGCTGAACTAACATGCAAAATAGAGACAGACTCATAGATAGAGAGCGGAGTGACAGCTGTGTGGGGAGTGGGGAATCTGGAGGTAGAGGGATCAAGCAGAAAAGAAAAAGGACTCATGGACATGGACAACAGTGTGGTGATTGTTGGTAGGAGGGTGGGAAGGGAATATAAGGGGGACAAATTGTAATGAAAAAATTCAATAAAGATAAATTTAAAAGCAAATGAACAAAAAAAGATTAATATGGAAAACATGTCAAAAGCTGACAGAGGCTAAGAGCCAGGCCTTTTCTGCCAAACAGTCAAGTTGTGAAGACAAAGGAAAAGTTCTTAAAGGAGATTAAAAGTGCTACTTCAGTAACCACACAAACGATAAAAGTGAAACATCCCTATTGCTGATACGGAAGTGCTAGTGGTCTAGACAGAAGGTCAAACCAGCCGTGTCACCTTAAGCCGAAGCGTAAGCCAGAGTAAGCTCTAACTCTAATACTATGAAGACTGAGCGAGGCAAAGAAGTTGTAGAAGAAAAGTTTGAAGCTAGAAGAGGCTAGTTCATGCGGTTTAAGGAAAGGAGCCATTTCCCTAAGTGTAAGGTGAAGAACAAGTTATCCAGAAGGTCTAGCTAAGGTCATTAATGAGGGCGGCTTGTCCATGGAGAGGAAACAGCCTTACATTGGACGATGCCATCTAGGGCTTTTATAGCTAGAGAGGAGTAGTCGATGCCCGGCTTCAAAGCTTCAAAGGACAGGCTGACTCTTGCTTGGGACTTAATGCGGCTGATGACTTGAAGTCCACAGTCATTTACCATTATGAAAATCCTAGGGCCTTTATGAATTATGTTTAATCTGCCTGTGTTTTATAAATGGAACAATAAGTCCTGGATGACAGCACATCTGTTTACAATGTGTTTTACTGAATATTTTAAGTCCACTGTTGAGGCCTACTGCTCAGAAAAAAAAAAGATTATTTTCAAAAATATCACTACTTATTGTCAATACACTCAAGAATTCTGATGGAGATGTATAACAAGATTAATGTTTTTCATGCCTACTAATTAATAATACAACCTCCATTCTGCAGCTCATGGATCAAAGGGTAATTTCAACTTTTAAGTCGTATTATTTAAGAAACACATTCCATCAGGCTAAGCTGCCACAGAGAGTACTTCCTCTGCTGGATCTGGGCAAAGCATGTTGAAGGCCTTCTGGAAAAGATTCACCATTCTAAATGCCTTTAAGAAGTCATGATTCATGGTATGAGTCCAAAACATCAACATTAACAGGAGTTTAGAACAGAGAGACTGCATCCTTCATGGTTGAGTTTCAGGGGTTCAAGAGTAAGTGGAGGAAGTTACTTTAGATATGAAGGAAATAGTAAAGGATCTAGAAGATGTGACTGAATTGTTGCAATCCCATGATAAACTTTAAAAGATGAGGAGTTACTTCTTATGGATGAGCAAAGAAAGTGATGTCCTGAAATGGAATCTACTCCTGGTGCATATGCTGTGAAGATTGCTGAAATGACAACAAAGAATTTATAGTGTTACGTAAACTTAGTTGATAAAGCAGCAGAAGGGTTTGAGAATATTGACTCCAATTTTGAATGAAGTTTTACTGTGTGTAAAATGCTATCCAACAGCTACAAGAGAAACTGTTCCTGAAAGGAAGAGTCAGTCCATCGATGTATAAATTTCCTTGTTTTATTTTTAAAAATTGCCACAGCTAACCCAGACTTCAGAAACCACCACCGTAGTCAGTCAGCAGTCATCAACATCAAGGCAAGACCCTCCATTGGCAAAAAGGTTACAACTCACCGAAGATTCAGATAGTGGTTAGCATTTTTTAGTAATAACATATTTTTAAATTAAGAATGTATACTGATTTTAGACTTAATGCCATTGCACAACTAATAGACTACAGAATATTAGAAACATAACTTTTATATGCACTTGATCAAAACATTCATGCAACTTTCACTATTGTGTTATTAATTTCATTGTGATGGTCTAAAACCATATTTGCAATATCTCTCAGGTATGGATATATATGCTCATCCTTATGGTTCATAATATATTGAAATATTTTGAGCCTCAAAAATCCAGTCCAAGGGACTAGAGCTATAACATAAAAGTTTCTGACCCTATCTACACTGCATTTGGGCTTCTTGGCACGTTTGTGTGCCTTCAGTTTTTTCAACATCATATTAGTCATTTGAAAACATTTTTCTTGGTTTAATATTATTCATAAAATTGAGAAAATAAAACACATTGCTCATCTTTAAATGGAACTTACATATTCACTTTTCCTTATTGATATGAAGATTAATTGAGATTATGTAAAGCACAGGAAATATAGTAGTTCCTTCCATATATTTACTCATATATACTTGCTTTTATACCTAAAAGGAAATGGATATTTTTTTCATATAAACTAATCTTAGTCAAATTTTCATTTTGTGTAAATTAAATATTTGATTGCAATATCGTTTGTGTTAAAATATATTTCTAACATTATCTAAGAAGTGAAAAATTCAAGTAGTATTGTGCTATCTCATGGGGTAACTAGGAGCAAAGATGACAGGCAATACATGTCAGTATTTTGTGTGAATCTTAACACAGTCTTGCTAATACCATAACATTCCTTTCTTTCACTATTTTTCAAACCAATGTTGGCCGTGATTGGGCGGGTAAACCAAACTTAATTCAGGAGTTCAGCATGTGTACTTAGTTTCAAATGTTGATGATTTTTGGCCTCCATGATTAACTTTGTTTTATTTCTTAAATTGTTCAAAATAGGACAGGTGAGGGGCTCATAAAAGTGTCAATAATCAAATATGAAACCTTCATTAAGTTTACAAATTGGGAAAAGGGTTTGAATGTGTTTGGCCATTGAAAAAATATTAATTTAAACTTATACTTTATTAAATAGAACTTAGACTCAGATAATATTTTTTTCTTTTTCAGATAAAATTTTTATGATTAAATAATACTAAAATATTTTAGTCTAAGGGAAAAAATATGTGTTATGCTTTATGTGAATTAACATAAATTATATCAAACATATAGTCCTGCACTACATATGAAACCCTTTAAAAATCTGGCAAGAGTCTTGTGGGAAGCATCACACACATGCCTTGTGCATTTTCATGTTCTTTTCTATCATATGATAATGTTTCAAAGTTGTTCCTGGTCACTTAACAAAGAACTTTGTGAAGTTCTTTAAATGCAAATAATCACAAAAATTGTTACATACTGGATATTCCCCATATTTTAAAAAAGATTTTTATTTATTAATTTTATTTTTTAGACAGAGGGGAAGGGAGGGAGAAAGAGTGGGACAGAAACATCAATGTGTGTTTGCCTCTTGTGCGCCCCCTACTGGGGACCTGGTCCGCAACCCAGACATATGCCCGGACTGGGGATTCCAATTGGCAACCCTTTGGTTTGCAGGCCAATGCTCAATCCACTGAGCTACACTAGCCAGGGCCATTCTTCACATTTTGAAAATGAGGTAATAATTGTCAAAAAGAAGACCAAAAACCCAGAGTTCATGTTTAGTGCTCCATTTACAGATAATTTTATATTTATATTTCAGCCAAGTATAAATAATATAAATTTTAAAAAGTGTATGCATAGTTAGTAGCATATAACTTATCTAGGGAAAATAAATTCTATAGTGACTGAAAATGCTATTTATCAGGAAAATGATTAGTTAGCACTGATATTTAAGCACATCTGTCCAAAAATGAGGTTGAAATTCAAACTTTTAATGGAAGTGCAAACAGAAAACTAATAATTCCTCTCTGCTATTGAATATACAATATAAAGAAAAAAAATGAAGTTGACTGCTAATTAGATTCTGCTTTGATTTCTTGAGTTAGACACACTTGCAACTTTTGCTTTGAACATACATCAATGATAAAGTATACTTCATAACAAAATTAGAAATTGATATACTACTCAAAATATGTTATAGTTTTCAATGGGCCTAAAATAAAAAGAATATTTAATATTAAGCAGGATATAAACCAAGAAACTTTTACATATATTTTGCAAAAATAGATTCAAGGTGGTCAGGAGTCTGACTCCTGTAGAGAGACTGGGACCAAGAGCCCTCTGTGCAAAGGGGGAGCCATGAGTTGAGCTGTGATTGACAGCTGCCTTGGGCTTCAGAGTGAAAAAAAGACAGAGAAAAGCTAACCACCTATGTGGGTGGAACTGTCCACCAGCACAAGTTCTAAGCCTATAATGTTCCCAATATTTCCCTGGAACATGAGACAAAAGTAACCAATAAAATAATTAACTGTAGGCTGGGGCCCTGGAGGAAAGCTTGGAATGGGTCAGATAAGGAGAGGAGGAAGTGGAAAAGGAGATATCGCTTGAGATGAGCCTATAAATGAAAATGAAGTAGCTTCTGGTTAATTCAAGAAAAGGATTTATGAGGATAAGATTAACTTCAAGGAGCCAGATTGTTGATCTTTTTGAGTAATGGTAATGATAGAGGAAGCCTTTGACCACTATTTTTAAAGTAATCATCAATCCTCAAGGTATTTAGAGCTTTCAGATCCTGTCACTGCAGATTAATTCTTCCAGGATCCTGAGATTACTGGTAGTTTGAAAAAAATTACTTGTTTTCTTTTGGGTGTGTGTGTGTGTGTGTTTGTGTATATATATATATATATATATATATATATATATATATATATATATGCATAGTTAGTAGCATATAACTTATCTAGGAAAAATAAATTCTATAGTGACTGAAAATGCTATTTTATCAGTATATATATATACTATGATTTTATAAAGGCCAACTTTGTCTAAATATCTTTATCGAATCTTTTTCATCAGAAGCAAAGAGTATGTGAGAATTATGATAACATTTACATCTACTTCACTTTTTCAGAAAAAAATGGGCTGGGGTTGCTAAAATTTTAAAGTAATTTCCTCAGTTTTATTTCATTTTCTTTTGCTTTGAATAAATCTGCTTGTGTTTATAAAAGCAATCTATGTCTTGGTTTAAAAATTATGATAATATGGATTTTTAAAAAAACACCAAAACTCCCTTTAAATTGAATATTCTGTCTTTTTTTTGGAAGAGGATATGCAAGCCCATCATGATAAAAGTTATATTATGAAATGAAAGGGTTTTTTAATCATAAATATTTTGTTTTTGATCTCTCTACAAAGAATGTTCTCAATCATATTGATAAATGACTGTCTTAGAAAGAAAACATGTGAGTAGATAGACATAACACATATGCAGGTTCCTAAGAAAATCTGTATTTGAAATAAAATCTTCCAAACAGGTATTTCCCAGGCTATCTCTGCATGCCCACAGATAAAGGGAAAATTCAATTAGTATTTGATTTTATTTTAAAATAAATATCCAGATGGTCCTATTGAATAACTGAGGCCTGATTATCTTTGAGAGTGAATTCTGATAGCTCTTCCCCTCCCCCCCTCACGGCTTTAGAGCTGGGAATGTGTTGAGGTGACTCATTAAGAGGCCATTGTGATTAGAGTCGCCCCTGTTAGTGTCAGCACTGGTTTGGTTGGAAATACTCTCAGGAGACACACACTTCTCAGAGACTTAATATTAATAGGAATGGAAATTTAGCAACTGAGTGATGTGGAAGAATCAGTTTCTTCCTCCAAATGTCTGGGATGTAACTGTAACTCTTTAACCTGTAGTGAAACTTCTGAAAAGCAGTAGGGTCGCTAAGTGCTGGATGATGAAATAACTTCAAGTGAGGTCATACTCACTGGCATTTAACTATTTATGCTTTGTTTGATTGGGCATGCTACCTAATCCATTCATGAATGGCTTTGGGAGTTCAAGTAGTTCTGAGAAGGTGATCAGGGAGAATGACACTTTTGCAATGATAATGGTCAGCTGTTAGGGAAGCAGTGTATCCTATTGGTTGGAGAAGGTATCTGTTCTCAGACACAGTTAATTTAAACCCAAGTTCCACTACTTAGTAGCTGTGCAACACTGCCAAATGCTTCAACCACTCTATTTTTACATTTATAAGTGTAAATAGAAGCAGTGCCTATTTCACTGAGCTCTCGAAGCTAAAGAAGTCATCAATACATCCTTGTGGATGCCCTGCTAATGCTATTCATGAGCACCATAGCTGGAAGTAATTGGCTTTCAATTCAGAGCAAAAAATGAAACCCTGAGTAGAAGAATACCCAGAAGATACACCTGTGAGCACTGGTAAGGTGGGAGGACATCTAGAAAGTACTATGCCTGCATAGAGCTGACTACACTGTCTCCATCTTGAGTGGCCATTGAAATTGGACTGGTACTTTTTCCTACACTTCCCACCTTGATATGTAATATAGGTCCTTTATTATAAATGAAAATGGAATTATCAAACCCTATAAGTGTTCATTTAGCATTAAAAAATAAGTTAGAAGAGTATAACCTTTAGAATAAGTTGATATATCTTGTAATTTCTAAAGTTTTTCTCCAAGCATATGAAAAATTTTATGCATTATATAATGTACATACTTTGTATTACTTTATTACTTATATTGGAGTCTTATTTGAAAACAAGAACAGATAAAGCTACAGGGACACAAAAAACATAAATAAAAATATGAAGTTATTTAAGGTCATCTACTTTGTGAATTGCCTAAATTTTTAATATGATATATATTGGTAAAATATAGAGTCAAAACGGTGTTTTTTTTTAATTTTAAAATGGACTTAATAATTTCCAGCACAAGTATTAATTGTAATGGTTATAACAAAGCCACCATTATAACTTTAAATGGCTAAATTGCTTGAGGATGTCACCTAGGTTTATAATTACTCTCATCATCTCCTTGTAGCTATATTCTTCAATGAATTTCACCATTAGCAAAACATCATCTGCAAGAGTTACACACACACATACATACATATATATGTATATATATATATCTGTTAGCATTTAAGCACAATAAATCCTATGTAAAACATCAAACCCTTTCTCTGTCACTCCAATCACTCCTACGATGCTTCTTAAAGTTTATTAAATCAACTGAATCTTAAGCAAAGGCTCTATAGTATAACTATTTGGATAAAGAGTAAAATCCTCTTTCATCATCCTATGCCCTTAATAATTGGCTAGACAGATGTTTTTCACTTAATTAGTATTTTTTTATTGAATCAGATATACTAACCGATGTGCTGCTTTCAGATACAACCAACCACAATACGTTTCAAATCGCAGTATAGTACCACTTGATTTTTATTACACTCTGAAAGGCAAATGAAGTAAATCAAGAAGAAACAAATCTAAATGCAGTGCTGAAGTGAGGTCCGGCCTTTCAAACTGGCTTCCTATTAATCACAGGGCTGACCTTTTCATTAAGGGACACTTGTTGGAGTCATTGACAGGGTTACAGCATTCATATGTGTGAACTGTACTCTGTGGTATTCATTTACTGGGGAAGGCACAGTGAAATTAGATTCTCTCCCTGTAGGGGGTAGACATTGACCGCTATTCAATGCCAACAATTGTCGGTTAAAGTATTTCATGAAGAATGACTTTTAAACTGCATTTACTCCACCATCAGTAATGTCAAATGCAATTCTAAAAGAAATATATTAAACTAGCAGTAATTAATTAAACCTCTCATAGCAGCAACTTTATCCAAGCTAAATCATTTCTGAATATACACAAAGGAGTCATCAGGGTTCTACTGTCATGGCTTTTAAAACATCAGTTTCAATAATGTCCACTTGGAATAGTTAGAAAACAAAAACAAAACATTGGCCAGTGGGAGATTACTTAAACAACGCAACAGTGTTTTATCTGATTTCACCGATCTATGTACTCTATGTATGTGCATTGTCTTTTGAGATGACAATGCCTTCCCTACTAATTTTTCAAATTAAAAAAACCCAAACAACCCTCAAATGACTACAAATAGACAAGATGTGCTGACAGTTTTTATTGCATCCATTTTAAATATGACTGTCATTGTGCAATATTTGATGGGTTGAATTTAGAAATCATAACTGAATCTTTGTCAGGGCATATGTCCCATGTGTTTATTCCTTACATGAAATATCATACATTTGAACAGCAAACACATTCTTTCACATTGGCTGACATACCACCTGAAAAAGTCCACCGCAGTTAGCTTGTTAACACAATTCAGGATATATGGTATAGTAGTAAAGAGATTCCCCATAGCCAAGTAAAAATAAGAGTAGGGGGCTCAAAGAATAGAGCTGAACTTAGATCAAATCTGAACTTCAAGTTCAAACATAGTTTAATGGTGAATCTAAAGTTGTAAATGCAAAGTAAACGCAATGTGAAGGCTGTTTGAAACCAAGCATGAAAGACCAGAAGAAAGTCAAAGTTGAGATTTCCTACATCTGGTTTTGATATATTTTCCTATGCTATTAAACAAATGATCTTTTGTTTTGTTTTGTTTTAAAAATTCATTATCATTGTCATTGTTGCTACAACCTAATACTCGTTTCAGAGTTTTTAGGATCACTTATTTGGTAAGAAATTGGGCTGTACAAATTTGTTAAGCAAAAATTACAAGCAAATTCTTCACATTAATGCATGTAGTGATGTAACAATACGGTTATGTGTAAAAGTTGAAATCCATCAAGGAGTATGTGCTTCTTAAAGACTGTTTTCTATTCTCATAACTGTGACAAAACACTTGCCACCATCATTTTTGACAGTAATAAAGGACATTTCACCCAGAAATAGCAGATAATATGCCAGGCTACAGGATTGAATTAGCAATATTATTAGCACCACATTTTAGCTCTGAGACCTTCTGAATGGGGAAGTCACTCGGAGTATTTAAGCTTCAGTGACAGTGCCAAGGCACCATGCAAAACGAAACCAGAGGAAATCCACAGGGTTATGAACACAGGCTTTTTGCTAGTTCACTTTTGCAAAGTCTTTATTCCCTGAGAGTAAACATCACTAATTAATTCTAGGTAAAAGAAAAAAAGGTAAATATTCCACTTACTGCATTTGCTGTCCTTTGTCCAGACGTTGAGGTGAAAGGGCTGTTCTGCGGTCCTTACCTAGCTGCAGGTTGCCCTCCGGATTAGGCATAAATGTGAGCGGCAAGCAGTGTGTTGACTTTGTAACTGTACAAGGAGCAGCGCATCGCACTGCTGCTGGAGAGCCGGTCGGGACAAAGTGTTAAACCTCAGCATGAGAGCACAGCATCTATTACCCCGGAGGCTCTACCATTTCACCTACACCTGGGCGGATCTATCAAGCTTCATCTCTATTAGAGCTATTTGACTCTGTGGTTTAAGAGGGAGGCGGAAAAAAAAAAAAAAGAGGCTCGCCGTTGTCACACTTGTTTCCTATTAAAGAGCCTTACGGTGGATTGAGTAATTGTGTACGAAGGTAGTCTGGCTGGCAGATGTGTGCAGCCCCAGCGGAGCACTAGATTCAAGGCAGATGGGTTGTACCAGGGCGCAAACAACATTGAGAGGGAGAGAGGCGTGATTAAAACAGCAGGCCTCTGTTTTATAGTATTGGAAGTGGGGTAGCATTAAAGCTCCTGGGAACCAGAGTTCCCCAAATGGTATTGCTCTATAGCAAGGAAAACAATAAATTCAATAAAAAAGAAAGATGTTCAAGCCACAGAAGTTATAGAGATATTTATAATATTCACTTTATTAATGAAGGACTAAATGAAGCACCCTTCCCCCAGCACTCTAACTGAATTTAATTAAAACTACTCAATCATGGGTCATAGTGGGTTATTGATAGTGTTAACGTGATGGATTTGAAACAGATCCGTCATTCTGCTATATAAACCAAGGTTATCTTTTTAATCTGAATTAAATTGCTTTAAGGAGATTTACACTGTCAGGCAGATTGACATTCTGCCATTGGGCATTTTGAAAAATGTGGTTGAAGCCTATTGTTAAGAAAATGTCCTTTTGTAGGTATTTCTGCTTTCCTCATATTATCTCAGGCACCTTTACCCAGGGAAATTTTAAGGCTTTCTATGTCATACTCTTTTAGGATCAAAAACGTATAAGTAATCATAATGACTATGGTTCATTTTCACAGATCAGAAATGTTTGATCTATTTTCCAGTGTTGCTGAAGGCTACTTCCTTATGTTAAATACTGCACAACTGCTATTATAATTAATAATGATGGTGATGATAATTGAAGAGTTGCTATATGCCAGAAACTATGCAAAGAGCTCGACATGGCTCTTTTGAATCCTACAAGGACACCTTGAGGTCAGTATTACATTATTAGCACCATTTTTTTTCTTTACAGATGAGGGAAAAAGCTAGAGAGGTTTCCCTATCCAAGGTCACTCATTTGTTAGGATTTGGAAGCAGAATTCTGTTGGCTCTCACTCTTCACTATGTGAAACCTTCACTATGTTGTACACTCTCTGTGCAGAATAATTTGTATCCTGCACAAAATAAAATGATTATCATTGATTTCTTTTACAGGAAAATTGGAAATAGATTTTTTAAATTTATCTTAGTTATAATTTAGAATTAAGTTATCCTGCTTTGTATGTCCAAACAGGTGATAGAATGTTGTCCAACCCATGGATAAAAGTTCCACTAAGGGAGGTAAGGATCAATGGGGTCAAGAATTGCCTAAGAACATATATTTTAAAAATAATTTATTGGCACATTTTTTATAATTGAAATCATTTGAGAAAGTGGTTTGTTTTTTTTTTAATATTCCTAGTTGATTTGCAGCAAATCAGTAAGGGATAAAATAGACTGAAAATTAAAATTTTCAATAAATATATGAATTCTTAATTTTCAGCCCATACGTATATTTCCCTAGGTCAACCAAAATCTAGTGTTTGAGTAATAATTTCTTATTCTCCTTTTTATATTTTGCCATTTCCCTGTTGAAACAAATGCTTTATTTCTTCAAATGGAAGCTTATTCTACTCATCAGTATGATCACATTATTTAGTATATACGGGGAAAAAAAAAGGAAAAGAAGCTCTCTTATTTTATTTCCGGAAACAAGATTAGAAGAGTAAACTTGAAAATAAGGTAAGTTATATTTTTGTAAAAACTTATATAAATAATAAGATTTATATTTTACTTTGCAAAAGATAAATGAAATAAATTTATTGTTTGAGTAATAGTATAGCCTTATATTGTATGCCAGGTTACACTGACATACATATTTATTTACAGTTCTCAGACTTGGATATTTATAATACTCATGCTAAAAAGTTAGCAGAGTGTCCTATTATTCCATTCAAAACAAGAGAAAAGGAATGAATAGGCTTCAAAGTTCAACAATAAATTTAAGGAAAGTGTTAAAAGATGATGAAGAACAATAAGGTGTGGTGAAATGGTTATAGGTTACCAAAAAGAGATAGATAGAAACAAAGAATAGAGATAATACTAGATGAAAAAACAGGTCACGTTTTAAATGTAACCCAAGGGACCAATGCAACTTGAAGAAACCTAAATGGTTCACAGCTACTCTTTGTGTATTGCTGCAATATGAGGAGAGGGCCTTTTAAACAATGTCTGGTTAGAGTATGTGTTTGTGTATTAGTGTGTGAATGATGTTTGAGATGTTATATACCTGCAAAACATTATAGGCATATTTTGATATTCAAGTTATAGAAAACACACTACTAGAAGAATACAGAATTACCTTTAGAAATATTTTATAAAAGAACAATTAATCTTATTTTTTTATTGGACTTAAGTAAATTAGGCTAAAGTTTACTCGTGACCATCTAAAATCTCTTTCATGAACTTGAGCACACCTTGTATAATTTTCAGATTTCAAAAATTCTCATTGGGAAAAAAATAAAACTTCTACATTTTTCATGGTTTTACATAAAATGCCATGGATACTTTTAATGGGTTTTTTCTTATCTTGGCTGAAAATGGGGCACATTGGAAACATCCCAAGAAATATCCTGAAGAGTTTCCAGTCTAACTTACAGACAAAAGTTTGGGTAAGATTGGGACAAGCATACAGACTTTATTTTGATTTACTTCTAGGTTTATTAACAGTCATACTCTTATACTCAAGGTAGTTTTTTATACCAAATGTTATTGAATTTTCATGAACTAGTGATTAAGTGCTTGCTGTTTCTTTTTTTTAATTAAAAAAGTTAAAAATCAAAAATTTCCCACAACCAAACCACCTTGTTGCTGATTTCTACCCCGTACCTTCCATTGTGTTTATCACGAGCCCATCACACACAATCTCCCTTTTAGTTTTACTGATGTTGACTATGGTCACAGTGACTATGGGGTTTTTATTAATAAGATTGTATTAATAAATTCCAAATGTGATCTGTCATTCCCAATTCAATGTCAAAATACTTTGTTAAAATTATTTATAAGTGTTTCTCTGTGATATATTTGCTCGAATATTTAAGATATTATGTCACTGAAACCAAAATTCATGGTATTTTTAATTATCTCATTCAAGATTTGAGTCTTTTTTAAAACCTATATCTCACTTGGGTCAAGATTTTAAAGCTCAAGTGGTAAATAACTTGAGCTTCAAACTGCTTATTTCTGAGTTTATAGTAATAAAAAAACCCTCATGCTGATTCCTAGTCACAAGTTGGCATTTCTGCAAAAACTGCTTCAACAGTTAAAAGTAAATATACTTTATATGAATATGTTCAAAGCTGTTCCATACCCTTCTATTTTTCTACACCATTGTTAACCTAAGACTATAGAATAAATTGAGCTCTTTAAAGCACATGATCCACTGTTTCTTCTTCATGTAAGATTTGTTTGTTTTTTTCCCTCAGTGTTGTTTGTTTAGGTGTGTGCAATTAGATATAAGGTGAAAATGGAACAGGAAGTTTTATGCTTTGTATTCATCAGCTCGAGAAGATGGGAAAAGTGTTCTTTTGTTGTCGTTGTTGATTATTATTTCTAACATACATTATGCATTTAGGCGGAAAAAAAGTGTGTATGGCCCAAATCACTAATATTCTGTCAACTTTGTGATATTATTTTAATAATGTTGATAAAATATTAATAGATATAATGCATACAATTAGAAAAGAAAATTCTATGAGCAGATCTTAAAAAATTATACAGAGATTTGCCATTTGGGTGTGAATAATTAAGAATCCAATGTTCATAACAGCGTTATTTATAATAGCCGAGTGCTGGAAACAGCCTTAATGCCCATCAGTAAATGATTGATCAAAACACTGTAGTACATTTACACCATGGGATACTGCAGAGCAGAAAGAAAGAACTCCTGCCCTTCAAGACAGCATGGATGGAACTAGAGAGTATTATGCTAAGTGAAATAAGCCAGGTGATGAAAGACAAATACCATATGATCTCACCTATAAGTAGAACCTAATCAACAAAACAAACAAGGGAGTAAAATATAACCAGAGACATGAAATAAAGAACAAACTGATAGTGACCAGAGGTTGGGGGGAAGGCGATAACAGGGGAAAGAAGAAGAAGAAGCAAGTCAGGGAACATGT